>CAJVPV010002475.1:0-13050 GCA_910591835.1 Acaulospora morrowiae
CTGACCGGAATTAATATAAAACCGGGCAAAATTAAAATAACTGACCAGAATTAGTATAATGCCGGGCAAAATTAATCAGAATTAAAAAAAAAATTTTTTTTTCTTTAAATGCACACCTTCTCTAAATGCACGCTTGCTCTTAGGTCCCAAGGGGGTGCATTTAGGGAGGGTTCTCTGTATATAGTATATATCATTTAGTATTATATGTAAATCTGAGGTAAAATACATGAGATTTTAGGATATTCAGAATATTTAATAAATATATAGAAAGAACATAAGCGAGAAAAAGATAGAGATCGAATAAACACTTATCTCGAATAATTTCATGTGATGTATAGCAAGTATTGCATTACCTGAATGAACTATTAACGTAGCATGTCTTTTATCGAGTTACATTAAATCGCAATTTCTGCAATCGCCTGTTATATGATCACGTCTGATGGACTTAGACAGGTTAATTCATTTGTTTCCAATTAACCGATTTTCTTCCCGATTTTTTTTTTTTTTTTACCGCCCTTTTTTACGAATATCAATAATGATAGTGTAACGGGCCGATTACATTTTTACTATATTTAAGTTTACGATACCACTCCATAAAAAATTTTTTTATGTAATATCGATCGAAGAACAAATATTTATAGGGCAGAATAGATCAGAAGTATAAACTTTAGCGGAAAGAAAGAGTAAAGGAAACATATGCGGGGATGGGAAAGGGTGTTTCGCAGTAAAGAGTAAAATCGGTAAACTAGATAAAGGAAGGGAAAAGGCTGTCCTTTTTATATGACTTAAGCTTATTTTGATTAGATCAGGAAACGCGTCAGCTCGTTGTTTACTTTGAAAAAATTTGCATTTTTAACACAACACGACTTTGGATTATGTAATTGTGACATTAATTCGTGTAACAATATAACTTTCCTTGATATAAAAATAAATGGAAATATTTGATAAATTGTTGCCTTGATTCCGGTCAGAATTATTATATCTGTTGTGGCGCAGTTATGCGAAATTTTATAATTTCGACCAAGATTGAATTAGATTTTTATAATTCCAGCTGAAATTATACATAATGTTTGTCAATATGTTATAATTTTTGATTAACAAATTATATCACAATATTCCTATATATCATAGCATTTCTCTTTATTTTAAATTATAAAAAAAAAATTATTATAAATCATAAAATTATTTTTTTTTTCTTTTACTTCAAATCAGGCTGCATGTCTATTATATTTATTAATTCTATGTAAAAGATACTTATACATATGTATTAAAAAATACTATAATAAAACTAAACTTATTAATTCTATTTTGATACTTTTCACCAGTTTAAAACATTATAGCGAGTTCTTATTCAGGACTATCATTTCTATATAATTATTGTAATTCTATAAAGATAAAAAATTTTTATTTTTTAAGAAAGATAAAGTAAAAAATAAAAGAGAAAAAAAAAGTTTATACTAATAAAACAAAAATTCTTCTTAAACAATCTCTAATCTGATTACTTGTAGTTGAATATTTATTCAATTTATATTATTCTAATTATTGATCAAAAACATTTAAAAGTATTTTCAAAAAAAATTCCTTAAAACTTTATACTTAAAGATTTCTAATCTTTAAAGAAGATTGGTATATTGTTTAACAATTTTTCTTTTAACTGGTTTTTCAAGAAATTATAATTTTATTTAATTAATGAATAGTTTTAAAACTTCTTTTTTCAACTATTTTTAAAATAATTAACAGTAAAGTTAACTTATTATTGGATTAAAATAAGATCTTTTTTTAATTTCAAAAAAAATGAAACCAGTTCAAAAGGAATAAAAAAAAGTATTAAATCATTTTTTTTACCAAAAGTATATCTCATTACTTTAATTTTTCTACTATAACCAATTATATTATCAAATAAAAGTTATATAAATTGTAAAATATAAAATTTATATGTCTTGTTTAAATTTTTTGCTATATGTAAATTAATTAATTCAAATTTTAAACTAATTATTATTCAGAAATTCCGGTATAATCTAAAATTCAAAGTCAAATTAAAATAAACAAAATTTTTGAAAAAAACTAAAAAAAGTTTATATATTTAAGAAGATAAATAAAAGGCTTGAAATAAATAAATAAAAATTCTAAAAACCTATAGTTATTTTCTATAAAATCTTAAATCTTTAAAGAAAAAGAAGAAAGTATTGTTTCTACAAGTTCTTTTTTCTAATAAAATATTATTGTCTTTGACTTTATAAGTAGATTTTTTTTATATTTACTTATAGAAATATTAAAGTTTATTTTGAAGAAAGAAAAAAACAAGTGAAAAGAAACTGAAGTCTTTAAATAGTAATATTATTAAAAAATATATATATAAACTTTGTTATAAAAAAATATAAAATTACTTTAAAATGTTTGTTTTTGAATTAACAAAAGAATTAATAGAAAGAGTACTTATATAACCATATATCTTATAAATTATAAAATTAATATTTAGACTATACATATAATATAAATTATTTGCTGTTAATTCAATTTCCAAAATCCTTAAAAATAATTGTATTATAACTTAATTATTTATATATTTTAATGGTGACTTAATTAATTGCATTAAATAATTGTATCAAAAATCTATGAATTTCAACAATATATATAATTTAGACAGTATAATAAAATACAATAAGTATATACTGTATATCACTTTTTTAAAAAATTTTTTTTTATAATTTTTTTATGAAGTCTATTCAAGTTTGGAAGTCTTGCTTATCCTTCAGTTACATAAGGAAAGACCTATAACAGTTCTTTTTTCTTCAGTTCTTTTGCACCCCTCTTTATCCTTATTATATCATAAAAACTATATATATTATTATCATTATACTCACTAAGTCAAACACTTTCCAAAACATATATTCAAACAAAGTTAGTGGATCTACTGTTTGTTTTAAGTCAACCCACACACACAATATTTTTATAGCAATATTTGATGTACCATTTTCAATTTCCAAAAAATTTTCATCCAAAAAACTAAAATCAGTTTACCTCTTCAAGATGATCAGCGCTTTTCAATCATCCAATCAGATTTCACTTAAAGATCAAAACAAAACTCAAACAAGCTCAAACTAGTTTTGTACCACAACAATAATCACAACAACAACAACAACTAATACACTATCAATAACCATAACAACAAACAATGTTACATATACTCCATTATGGTAATCAAAAAGCTGAAGAGGTGGGACAATGAGCCTATTCAGAAGCTTTCTCAGGAAAATAATTGGTTTTCTACTTATAGATTTTATAGTATATTCAATTTAGTTTTAGTTATAGTTACTTTTATTTTTCTTTTCAATTTTTTACATTTAAAAAATCAAAAGAATTTGCAGAATTTCCTGGGATGATAGGTATAACTGCTACTCAACCTTATCTAGTACATTAATATTAATTTTGAATTTTTTATATTTAAAAAATCAAAAGAATTTGTAGAATTTCCTGGGATGGTAGGCATAGCCACTACTCAACCTTATCTAGCACATTAATATTAATTTTGAATTTTTTTACAATATTAGTTAGATATTATAAAGTAGGAAAGCTAGTATTTAACTTGTTGTATATAATGCACCCAAGAGATGTTGTTTCTTTTACAATGTATACCTTGTTATATACAATATCAAATAAAGAAATAATATTTACCTACTAGGGAAACCCCCCAAAAAATAAATAAATTGATTTTCAAGTTACAAAAGAAATTTAATATATCTATATTTTAAATATAATAGAAGTGTTCTATGAATAGAGTTTAAAGTTTAAAATATATTTTTTTATAGATATTGAAATCTAACTTTGTATAATAAATCTATATTTTCAAGAGATAAGCAAAAAACTTTTATTATTAATATTAGTTTTATTTGTAAAAGTATTTAAAATCCTAATTATTATATATTATCTTATTAGATTTTATTAATTATTAATATGACATTTGTAACAATCTTGTATTGAATTAATATATTGATATAAACTATTATTTTTTTTAAATATTATAAAGTATAATTTTTTGAAAATTTAAAAACTTTTTTCACTGATCCTTTTGCCAACTCAAAAAACAAATGTTCTCAAAAGATTTTTTGTCTTTATAATAATAAAGTTTATATACTTTTCTTAACAACACTAGTTCCTTATTAGCAGAGTGAGCAGAAGCTACCACTTGTTTTATTTTTTCTTTTTAAAACACTTTTTTTGTTTATTTTGGCAACTAAATATAAGAAACTTATCTAAAAGATCTATGGCAAGAACACCTTTCTAGAAAGAAAACTGATAAGAAAAAATACTCTTCAAAAACTTCCAAAAAATTTAAGAATCCAGAAAAACAAGAACAAAGAAGTCTCCAGTCTTTCCATTATCTCTTTGGCTTCTCTCTTTTTTTTTCTCAAGCATGCTTTCTTTTTTCTGGTTTTTCTGGAGAATTTTGCCTACCTCAGTTTGACCCTGAATTTTTTGGTTATATCGGATTTCCTGAAAGATGATTGGTTAAGATTACAGATTGGTTAATCATGTCAGCCTCAGAAAAAGTAAACAAGATACATACTCCTCATGTGTTTCCAGTCACACAATACCAAACTGATGATATGATTGTTCTTGAAAGAGTTGGACAGTTTTTGGTTAAAGAAGTAATATAGGAGTATTAGATAAAGTAGAAGTTGTGAGTAAAAGAGGAGCAACCACTTTTTGTTCCTATTTTTTTATTTTCTTTTTTTCATCCCTATTTTTTTTTGAGAACAGGAAGTAGCAACAAGGTTTAGATTCTATCCCAATTTGGTAACAAGTTGAAATACTGATATTTATTCTGAAGATAGTTAGAGAAAGAGATTTTGAAACTATCTATCAGTTAAGTGAAGCAATAATTCCAGAAGATATGACTTGGGAGAGCAATCAACAATAGAAAACTAACATCCTTTCTGGTTAGAAGTCTTCAAGCATAAAGTTTTAAGAAATACTCTCCTGGAAGTGCCCTTAAATGTTTTTGAACATCAATTACTTCAATAGAAATTAAACAGTTTATCTGACCACAGGTGATGAGAAATGGGAAACTATGAGAGGCTTGGATTTTAAGTTTACTGAGATAATCTTTTCAATGATAGTTAGAATAGATGATAGCTTTTTTTTCTTTTCTCTTTGTCAAAAGATTTCTTTTTTATTCCTTTTTCCTCTTACATAGTTTCTATAAGAGAGGAGTGACATAATTTGGATTTATGGTTATAACTGTAGAGGTAATCTGCAGGTTTTTATCCTATTGGGAGTTTGGGATCTTAATTTCATTCTTTAGGGTAACAATATATCATCTTCATAAATTGTATTTAGAGGCTTTAACTGTCGATAAATAAGTTGAGTTGAAGAAATTTGTACTTTGCACATATTCTTATGTGTGTAATGGTTCTTTGTGATTTAATAAATAAACAACACCAACCTGATTGTGGAATTAAAAAAAAAAAAAATCAATTTCTTGAAAATTTAAATAATAATAATTATACAATTGTTTCTTAAATATTGTTATATATTGTTTCTACCTCAGGAGAAAGATAAAGATGAAGAACTAGTAGCAGGAAATAAGAATCTTAATGATTCTCTTTGATTCTGTATTCGATTCTCAAGTTTATATTAAATTTAATAGATGGGGTATACCCCATCATCATTTTTAATAGTGTTCTGAACCTCATGCGATTCTGTTCGATTCTATTCGATTCCAATTTTCGGAACCATACCTATGAATCAATTATAAAAGCAAGAAATTTTTGATGACGAAAAGATCAAACAAACAGATAAAAAATCAAAAGAATAAAATATTAACCATACTAACAAATAATTCATGATCGTGATATCTTGAAAAAGAAGATAATAATGTCAAATTTCACTCTGAATCCTGAAGAAATAACAACAAACAAATTAGGATTCGAATTATTAAACTTGGAACAAGAACATACATCCATTCCGGAATTAGGTATTATTACACCTATTTTATAGACACTATAACCAGTTACTGAAAAACAACCAAGAGCAAAATGGAATTACAACAAACAAACAACCAAAAGGAAACTAAGACCATTGGCATGATTTAAGACAACATCATGGATGAAGAAATCCATTAAAAAGAAATAGAAGAAGTTATCAAAAATCCAACAATACTTAAATTCTTGAAGAAATCAGTTCTATTAACAGAGTTATTGAGAATCTTGCAAGAGAATATGGAAAAACAACAGGAAAATTCAAGAACATACTTCACCAACAACTCACAGAATACACTAATCTTCAAAAAGAATTAGTTAGAAAATTTGAAACTTAAATGCTATTGGTGCAAACTACCAGGTCACAAAAAAACAGAATGTAGATTTTATGAAGAACATAAAGTAAACTGTAAAAAAATGACTAAGGAAGAATTAATAAAAGCAAAGGAAAGAGAACAAACACAATTGAAAAGAAACAAAGAACAGCTAAATAAAAAACTAATAAAAAATGAAGATATGTAGAATGAAGAAAATAGGGCATAGAGAAATGGATAAACACGAAGTGAAAAAAGATTTAGAAAGGTAGCATGTAAATAATGCCAAAATGAAATACTTAATACTAGTGAATGATGTAATAAATGCATCAAAAGGAATGCTGAACTAAGAGAACAAAGAAAAACGGAAAGAGAAATACAAATAAAACTGAGAGCCAATAAAATTTAAGTAACTGCTGGAGAAAGTTGCTGTTATAAAACAGAACACTATACACATAGATATTGTAAATAGTGTGAAATGAAATCAGAATGAAATAATGATCAATGCAAATACCCATATACATATCTTGATAACACAAATATGTTATACAACAAACAAATGAAACAGAAAAATATACAATTGATGTAAACAAAGCTTTAGAATTCTTAAGAGAATTAAAATAATTGTTTGAGAAACTGTTTAAAGGTGAACAATAAGAAATATTACAATACCCATGCTTTTCTGAAACTGATAAATATCATATTCATGAACATGAAAAAATACAATGTCCAAATTGTAAAATAATCAAAGAATTTGGAAAAAAGGAAAAACGAGAATATAAAGAATTAATAATTGAAAGCTACCCACAAAGAAATAAAACAGACAACAATATAATTAAAAAATTAAACAAACAATTTGAACAGCTTCTCATCCCAGAGAAAAACATATAACATTTCAAATAGAATCAATTTTGGAAAAGAAAGAACTGTTAGAAGAATAAGAAAATAATGAACCTGAAGAAATGATTAATGAAAATCATGTGATCTCAATTAATGAACACATAACAGAAAAATTACATGACCAAATAGAAACAGAAAGAAAGATATGGGACAAATATTCAAATCAAGAAATGGAAATTGATATAAACAAATCCCAAGAAAATTAATTGAAGAAACAATGAAAAAAGGAAATACAATCCTACAATACATAAAAACAGAAATTACTTTGATAAAACAAGTGGAAGAACTTAAAGAAAATTATAACTTATTACAACAAAGATATAAGAAAATTGAGAAAAAATTAGAAAAAATCAAAGCAGAAATGATTGATAATAGTAAATCAAAAAGAAAAGAAAAAAATATACTTAGTTTTTCTAAACTCATAAATAGTCAATGAATTAACATATTATTATCACATATATAAGTTATCAATTATATTAAATAAAGTATAAATATTAGGCCTTTCCCCTCCAAAAAAAATGAAAACAAGAAATTTCTGAACAAAAAACCTTTGAAAAAAATCTTTGAAAACAAAACATATAAAAAAAACCTTTGAAAAAAATGAGCAGTAGAGAACCATCAACAGGAACTAGAAATATAACAAACAAAAGACTAGTTCAAGAAAATACAATAAGACAAAGAAGAAGACCATCTGGAAATAATAATCAAAGAATCACCCAAGAAAATAGTAGAAATGCCCAGAGAAGTCAAAGCAATAACCAAGGAACAAGTGGTGAAACAAATATAATAATTGCATCAGGAACCATACCTCAAAAATCAATATTAACAAGAAGAGATGTAATAAAATTATATGAGGACAAAACACCAATATCTAAATATGAGATAATTGGATTAATAAGAGAAAAATCAAATGGAAATGTAGTATAAGATGGAAGAAAATAGCTTATACCAGTATATATAAATATAGCACAAAATTATGATACTATATCAAGTGAGGCAACAATTATTAGGCTAGGAATGGAATTAATAGTATTAATTACAACAGAAAAAACTGGAATAAATGATATATTAACAAATGCAAAAAAAACAATATTCAGAAATGACTATGTAGATCTAGAATTTAAAAAGGTAATATTTCGATTAGGACATCTAAATGTGATAGAAAATGACAATAGAGTATATAATAATATACCAATAGATTATATAATGTTAGGAGTAGACTCATTAACAACAATGAAAGTAAGTATACTATTTCTTGAAGAAAAAGTAAAAACAATAAATCCAGAATATGTATCACCAGAACCATAAAATAAAAGAAATATGCCAATTATCAGTATTGTACATGGGACATTTTGAGATAGTCCAAGGACAAGTTACACAAACTTTAAACATTAATTATGCGATATTTTATTAATAAAATTGGTTTGGACATCTTAAGTAAAATTGTTTTTCAGGTAATTTTGTATATATTTACAAAGTTTCAACTTAATAGGAACGTTACACAAGGTGCGGACAAGCATGGACACAAATGTGGACAGTCAAAAATCTTCTTGAAGAAAAAATACTTAAAAAACTTGGAGAAGTTATAGTAAAGAAAAAGATTAGAAGATCTAGAAAAATAAATTTAATAACAATAGAAAATGAAAAAGTGGATAATGAATTGCAAAAGAAGTTTGTATTACTAGAAGAATATAAAAAATTTGTAAAAGAAAAAGCAATAAAAGAAAGGGAAATAGAAAAAGAAAATGAACTAAAAAAGGAATACAATGAGTATATAAAATAAAGGAAAAGAATGATGCCAAGAAAGAAGTTCAAGTAATATTCACAATTAGTAAAATAGGAATAGATAAAACATATAGAATATTAATATTAAGGAATAATAATCTATTAATTAATAGAATAGCCATAGAGATATAGGAAGTGATAGTGGAAGATATCAAAGAACTGGTAAGGAAATCACAAGTAACAAAAAAGATAGTAGATACAAAATAGGCAAAAGAATCATTAATCAACAAAACAATCTCTGAGTTTAAAGAAATAATAGAGTCATTAAACATACCAGAATTATACAGAGAATTTATCATAACAAATAAGAACATGTTTGGACAACATATAAGTAAAATAGGGAAAGTAGAAAAAACACAGTTCATATTAATATTAAAACCAGATGCAAAACCATATTATATATAACCTTATGAATAATAAAAAGAGACAAAGGATAAAATTGCAAAACAAATGAAGAAATTACTAGATGAGAGAATCATAGAACCAGCTCAAGACTCTAAATAGCAAACATTATGTTCAGCAGTATAGAAAGTATCAGACAAGGTAACTGGAGAAATATTATAGAGAATAGTACAAAATTATAGAATGTTAAACATTATGACACAGAATATTGTAAATACATTCCTTAAGATAGATGAGATAGTAAGAAAGATAGCACAATTCAAGTATTATATAACAATAGACTAATTATCAGAATATTATCATATAGTTATATCAGAAGAATATAGACCATATATAGCATTTGGAGTGGCAGAATTAAGATCATTCCAACTAATAAGGATGTTCTTTGAATTAAAGAATGTACTAGAAGTATATCAGAAGACCATGCAAAATATTTTAAATAAACCTTTATTAGAAGAATGGCTAATAATTTACATAGATGATATAATTATAGAAGAAAACATTAAAGAAAAACTATTTGAAAGAACAAAAGAAGCAATGATATTAATAAGAAATACATAATTAAAAATTAAACAATTTAAGTGTGAATTTGAAAAGAAGGAAGTAGGGATTTTAGAATGGAAAATTAAACAAAATGAAAGAAGAATTGCAAAAAAGCAAATTAGAAATATTAAAGAATGGAAATATGAACAACAAATAGAAAAATTCTTAGAAATAATTATATATGTAAGAACATTTATACCAAGAAAGGCAAAATTTTTAGATAAATTATTAGCTACTATAGAACAAATGCTAAAAAAAAAAAAGGACTCAAAGGAAAAGCAAAAGTAGCATAAGATAATCAGGAAGCACATAAAGAAGTAAAGGTAGCATTTGAAACATTAAAAGAAATAATAATAAATAATTCTATACTTGTGAACCCAGATTATAATAAACCAATAATAATATACACAAACGTAAGTGATTATGAAATAGAAGTTTTGAAACAAGAACATGGAATAATAGCTTATTATGATAGAACATTAAAAGAGAATGGAAAAAATGAACAATTTATAAAAAAGAATTATTTGTAATATTAAAGACAATACAATATAATTTACCATTATTAAAAATATATACATCAGGTCATGTAATAGTCAAGTGTAACAACAAAGCTTTAGTAAAAATGTTAAGAAACACAACATAAGAAGGAAATCCATCAATACCTAAAGATGCATTAATCCTATATAGAGAAATTGTATCATTAGGAATAATAGTAGAACATGTGAAGGGAAAAGAAAACACAATTGCAGATACATTAAGCGATTTAGAAAAAATAATGATAAACTTAAAAATGCTGAAAATCTAAAACCAATGAAGAAAAATTAAAGAATGACAAGGGTAACACATAAACTCGTAAACAGAAAATTAATATTGTAATCATAACTTAATAATCTGTACTACAAAATAGTGGCTGAGAAAAATAAGATGTAAATCATAACAAAAAAGAAATAAAAGAAAAAGAGATGAGAGCAAAGAATGAATACAAATAATTATAAAAGAAGTGAGAGTCAAAAGTGAAGAACCTTAGTAAATTGATTTCACTCTTCTATAGCAATAATAACAATACTTGTAGTCACTACAATCATTTTATTACAAACTATCAGAATAATTATCTTAACTGTTAGAGACACAACTATCCAAGTAATTTCAGCATTGGCAATAGTAACCATTACCAACCTAACAAGTGAAGAAATTAATACCCTGCAAGTAACAGAAGACATATTAATTACTGTTCTGGCAACATTGGTAGTATCAGGAGCTAGAATCTGTGTTCAATTCATAAGAATAAGAAATTTAAGAAAAAAAAATGAATGAAGAGTAGCATACGCCAGTAAGTTAGAATTAGGAAAAGATTATTTACCAATAAGTTTACCTATAGGACTTGCACAATGCATATTCAAAAAAGAATCTGCATTATTATAGGAAATATTTCATCATATGAAGCATAAGAAGATCCTATAGTAGCAATAAGTATCGAAACTAAAATAGACATACTCCAAACCAGTGATATCTTGACTAACAACTCAATATTTGTTATTGAAATTCTAATTTCAGTAATTGTCATAGTACTGACAATACTTACACTTGCTTATAAGACAAAAATATTCAAATTTTAACTGGTGGCAAAGATGGAGAAGATAAATGAGTATATCAGTAATATAAATACTAACTACTACACTCATTTCAACCATAACGAATATAATAAATACTATACTAATAGTGATAACAACAGTAACAGCAACAGTAACAATAATATCAAATAACAAAATGGTTGTACCAACTAATATTGAAATACTTATTGTGACAGCAGCAGCAATAGGAATGACAATAACAGGAATCATATTTGTGAAGTATTGACAAGAAAAACAAAGAAAAGACCATAGTAAAAGAGTAGACAAACTCTTGGGCTGAATAAAAATAGAAGAATAACTGAAGTATAAGTATAAAAAGAAACTTACATACCAGACATTTACCCACCAGATCCAAAAAGGAAAAAGATAGAGGGAGCAAAGGAGCAAGATGAAGGAAAACAATACACTAATAAAAAAAATAATAACAGAAAGGACAAAAAGAAATTTGTAATCAATAATAATAGGACAAAAAAATTAAGTTTTAGATATATAGTTTTACTTAATCAACATATGAAATTTCTTTAATAACTTTATTTAATAAAAAATTTCTGAATTTTTATATGTTTATGTCAATCAAATTTTAAAATATCAATATTTCAAAGACTACAAAAATGATACATAAATCAACAAATAGAAAAATTACAAAGATAATCAGTATTATAAGAGAGGTCATTATTGACCAATAAAAAAAGAACTATTACATAAGAATCCTCAAAATATATAATATAATTAATCATTCTTGTACAATTGACAAGAGCCTTAATGTAATAATCTTTAAGATCTTCAAACTAAAAAATATATACAAGCTCAGCAAAGCTAGTGAATGTAGGAAATGAACCAAGAGAATACTGGAATTTAAGATGATATCTGAAATGAATAATCAAAAGATAAGAAAAATCATCAGTATAAGCACTTGCAAATAAATAACTAATTCTAATGGATAATCAAGGAGAATCAGTAACAGTGACATTCTGAACAAGCTGAGAAGTATCTTGAGAAGGTAAATTTTAAACACCAGAGAAATAATAATAATATAATCACAGAGTGATAAATGATACAATAGCAGTAGAACTGATGATTAAAAGTATGTTTAATGAATACCTACAAAAAAGATGGATTAATATACTAAATGGAAAAACTATAAAAGGAAAAAAATATATTTTGTACATGAAAAAGAGGAAATGATTGTAAAAATAATGAAACATAACATGCAAAAAAAAGATTTTTATACAGGAAATGGAAAAACAGCAAAATAAAAAACATTATAAAAGAAGGAAGAAATTAATCAAATAGATAAACACCATGAGTAAAAAACAAAATAAGGTGACCAAAAATATATAAAAATAATAAAAAAATATTAACCTACTTACTAACAAAAATAATTTCAAATGAAAAAGAAAAAGAAAAATACAGTGTGTAACAAAACTTTTTGGAATTTTTTATTTATTCATTACTCAAAAACTACTACATAGAAATTAATAAAAAATATATCAA
>CAJVPV010002476.1:0-13049 GCA_910591835.1 Acaulospora morrowiae
CTGAAATATGTTGCCAGTTTGTAATTTTGCTATTGTTGAAGTTGAGGAGTTGTTCGATGTAGTATAGGTTTTTGTTGACAAGTTGTTTGGCGAATGTGTTCCAGTTTTTGTGATGTGAGAGGTAGTGGTGTATTGGGGTTGTGCCTCCAGGGAGTTTGTGAGAGCAGTCGGGTTCTGAGCAGAAGGTTATAAAATTTTTTATTTAAAAAAAAACTATTAAATATAATATTAAAATTTTATTATAAGTAAATTAATTATAAAAAACAATTTTATTTAATATATAAAAATTGTTTTATTAGTAAAATAAAAGGTTTGATAATAAAAAAAAACTCTTTCTCAAACGCATCAGATTTTTTGAAAATTTCCTTTTTTAATAATCTTTAAAATTTTTAAGAAAAGACAAACAAAACATCCTTGAGGGCTCTTCTCCCAAGGCAAAACCCCCAGACCCAGCATACACCCTCTTGAACATTGTCCTAATCAACCCAAGCAAACTTCTGTTTGCTGTGATTTATATGGAAATCACTTCACAAACTATCTTTGTTTCTTTATCAGAAAAAAACATCTCAATCCCCCCACTTATCAAGTGCCCCAAACACTGGATAGTACCAGTGCAGAAGAACCCCTCACAACAGCAAGATGACATCCCAACCATCTATATTAAATTCAACATCTCAAAAACCACCAAAGCCACCTACCAAACATTCACCATAGCAACAGTCAGCAAGCCCAAAAAGAAATTCAGTTGCCACCTGGAGGAATTTTTTGTCTACCAGGATAACAACAAACTGGGACAAACCAATAGTGAGCAAATAGCGCAAAAAGTCATCAACAACAATCTCAACTACAACTGGCACCTATCTTGGAACCAAATCAACATTATTAATAAGGAGAACAACACATATCAATTGGAAAGAGTAAAGAAAGCAATCATCTACCCCCACCAAATACTCCAGTACAGGAGGACGACTTTCTCACAATGCTAGACAACTCTGAAAATTTCAATCTTCACACAACTGAAATTCCCTAACTCAAAAAAACTACAAGCAGTTTACCCCCATCAAATGATCAACAAAATGTTACAGTCACACCAGGCATGCAGCCCACACATGCCAGTGACCAGAACAGCAATGTATTGACATACGATTAACAAGACACAGATGACATGATGCAAGTCAATGATTTTTAACCTGCAGTTACCCCTGACACCAATCAGGATAAATCAGGCAGCACTATTAGACCAACAAGCCTGGTCTCAGCAATTGACATATCCATGGATCCCATGGGACAGGAAATATCACTGGGTAATACAGACTCTATAATCGAGTTCAACAAACAGGTGCAAAGATATCTGGAGGAGCTCCAGAATCCATCATTAAAGCAAGAGCATGCCCTCACATACCAGTTAACAAAAACAACAACCCCAAACAAGGAATGCCCAGCTCTCTCGAATGGAGAAGCAAGTCTAGTAGATGACTTGATCAACACATCTGAACCATCCACTACATCAAACAGCTTAACAAACTTCTCATCCATATAGCCACAGGATCCAAGAGAGCTAAGAGTAATGAATTTGCTCTTGGAAAGTGATCCCAATGCTCAACAAGCAATAGACAAAGAGCCAATTAAGCAAACAATCAATAATGATGCATTATTTATAAGTAAACATGACATAATTATTGGACTAGCAACACAATTGAGCCAGTGCCGAACAAGTGCTCAGGAAGTGATCAATACATTTACAGAAATTACAAGCAGATCCAAAGGATCAGTTATACAAGAACCACAGTTTGCCATTTTCACCTAAATTCTTCTCAAGGATAAAGCCTTCTTCAGATCTTTCACAAAAAACAAACACCTTAAAGGTAGTTATCAAATCGAGTACGAAGCCCTGGAGGAAAAAGCACACACAAATTACAAAAAACAACACGACATCGGATATATCAATAGAAATACCAAAAAGAAAATCTGCTGGATCTTAAACTCTTTCCTGTTTATAGCATGCTTAATATTTACGGATCTAACAAAATTGAAATATTACAAAATTGCACAACTCTTAGAATATGGATACAATTATTTGTTTAGAAATGACAACAGAATACTGGACTACATCGAGGTGCTGGAACTGTATAAACAACTGCTATATGAGCCCCTCCCACCACTACCCAAATTACATAAACAAATTCCATCTAAAATCATAATCAAGCTTCCTTGTCAACTACCCATAAGAGGAAAAAAGGACATCTTCAAAGTTCTTTCAGTTTTGTACACCTATTACAAATTCAATTAGCTACCAGACTCATTTTTTTTTGTCCCTCTCCCTCTACCAAATAACCTGGAGGAACTCAACGAAGCAACCAAATTACTATTTTCTATAGTGAAAAGAAAAGACCTAAAAACACTGGGAGACAAAATCAAATAATTGGGCAAATTCTACAGCATATCGCAAAAACTGCCCAAGACATACTTCAACTTGTCACTATCAAAGGAGCCTCTTCCAGCATCATACGAACTTCTTCCCCCTTACCTAGCAGGATACTTTCTGCACAATCCAATGACAATAGACACATGTGAACTAATTGGTATCCTGAGGAAGAAGTACAAGCTAATTACAATTCCGATAGATTATTACAAGTATAAAAGACCTCTACCCAGAAATCCCAACCCGCTTCTTGATGAGATTGATATACCAATACCAGCCAACACAAAGGAAGACACTGAAGCCCTCATTGTAAGGCTAGAAAAGGACTTCAGATTCAATCTTCCATTAGGACCTTTCTGGGTCAACCCGGAGGTACCCCAAACAAATAAAGAAAAACTACCAGCCAAGATTAGTGAGCTTGATAGCTTACTAGGAATTGGTGCCTTCTTAGACTACAGGGATGAGCATTACCAGATCAAAATAAAAAAGCTTAACGATAGATATGAGTTCCACTTGTTACCTGAAAAATGGTTTAAAGCTCCCAAGACGCCACTTTCCACAATAGAAGAACTAAACAAACTTAACCACAAGAACCATGTCGATGTGTAGTTTCCCCTAAGGGATGATAATGATCTCCCAACCTTTATCACTCAACTATATAAAAATTACGATTTTGACAGGCTACCATATAAATACATACTACTGGAGAACTTGCCGGAGCCTGGCTTCAACCTCGTACAATTGATTTGTTAAGATGACAAACAACTCTAACTATATCCATTCATTAAACAATCCTATACAATACACTGCAACTGAAACGAACCCAACTCCCACAATCAAAAACCTACTAAACGTAATGACATTAAATGTCAGAGGCCTCAATGAAACATCCAAACTATTCGCCCTAACACAAGACCTAACGAATGCAAGATCAATCGTATGTTGTTCTGAAACAAAGATCTCCACTCTTAACCTCTACCCAAAAGACTTAATAACAAGGTTATTATCGCAAGTAAACCTTCAGCCTCCTCTAAGAATGGAGCATGCCTATATTTGGAGAGGACCTCATCAATCACATCTTTACAACATTTACAGAAATGAATACTGATGCTCTGCACACCTAAAGTTCAAACCAAAAATTGATTTAATTATCACAGCTATCTACCTCCCACATGAAATAGAAGAAAGAAATATAGCAGTCAAATCTCTATGGAAGCACTTAAGAAAATTCAAAAACCCCATGCAACAGATTCTAGCTGGAGATTTCAACTCCTACCCAGTAAGTACCCCAGCAATCAATGCTTTAACAATAGTTAATAAAAAAATAATTTACAATTTTTTATTTGACTGGACTGATGTAATAAAAGCCTTAGATAGGGAAGTGGAATTCACCCACATCACACAAACCAGCACTTCAAGAATAGATCAAGTTTGGTGTACAAGCCATATAGGCTCCAAAGTTCTCTGCACAAGAACTACAGAGTCCCCATCGATACATACAGACCACAAGCAGGTCCAAGTTATTTTCGATTGGTTTGAATATAAACTAAAATCAGCAGGCTGTCAAACCAAGCTTTTCGATTGGAAACAAGCCACACCTGAGCAAAGGGAAGACTTCAAAGAGAAGGTAGAACTCAGAATCTCCATAATGGAAAACCAGTTCTAGACCCTTTTTAATAACGCTATCGTGAATGCTGCTAGAAACAACATCCCAGTAATCAAACCAACAATCAACAAAGCCCACAGTATGGCAGTGGCCAATACTTTAACACAATCAAATTAATCAAAAGGACAATTTCAAGAAGGAAAAAATCAAGCTCATCAATAGTCCCAAAACACATCAGGCAAATCCATGAAAAGATTTTTAGATCGGAACCAGTCTCCATCAAATTGCTTAATCAAATCAGAAACATCTTAATTAAGGAGAGACTCAATAATATTAAGGAGCTTCACATCGAGCAGATTAGTAAGAGCATCACTGACAATTATATCAAATTTTTGAAAAGAACAAAAAGCTTCATCAAGAAAGCCCTGGGTAACCTCAAGCCATTGCTAGATCTCAACTTCATTCAGAATGACCAAGGAACCCTAACAGATGACCCAGAAGAGATTAAGAATATTGTAATCACTTATTTTGAGAATGCCCTGTCCAACAAAAGCGTTAACCTTTCAGATACATATTGGGCCACAAAGTATAGTCTAATTGGCTCAATCAACGAGGAATGGTTCAACAGGAGTCTAAGCCCAATCAACCTCGAAGAACTCATAAACACACTCAAGAACCTATCCCCAGATAAAACTCCGGACAATACAGGAATTACCTATGAAATTATCAACATTCTTGGAGCAGCCTCAAAACAAGCATTGCTTCAACTATACAATCAAATTTTGAGAGACAAAACCATTCCTACAGGCTGGAAAACTCAACAATTGTACTTTTGCCAAAGAAGATTATATAATCAAGAAGGGTAGCGAATACACATCCAATCTTCTTGATTGAGTCCACAAGAAAAGTCTTCACAAAAATAATAAACACCAGGTTATCAGAAATCATAAGTAAATATAACATTCTCTCAAAAGCGAGTTTTGCAAGGCTCGTCAATCAGAGTACAATAGAACCACTAGCAATTGCAGTGTCAACTTTAAACACTGCAAAAAATATAAACAATGAGCTATGGATGGCCTTCTTTGACATCACAAAGGCATTTGACTTAGTCAATCTCAGCAGTTTAAACACAGCCCTCAGAAGAATCAAAGTTCCAGCCAAACTTATCAATATTTTTCATAACCTGCTTCATAAACGCAAGCTCTCAGTTGCGACAAATTTTGGCAAAACTAGAAAAGTAGAAGTTACAAAAGGGTTAGATCAAGAAGAAACCCTTTCGCCACTTCTATGGACTATCTTTTATGACCCTATGGTCTCAGCAATTTCTAGTTACCCCAGGCATCAAGAGATCACACATAACATTCTTACTTACATGGACGATGTTCTCCTAATGGCACAATCCTTAAAGCAACTACAAGAGCTTACGGATATATTCTGTTCCTTCCTCTCTCTGAACAACATCAAATGCAATTCGAATAAAACAACACTCATCACTACACTAGCTGACAAACACCCTCACAGAGATGCAGGCTTGAAAGTAATGGAATCAGTGGTTAATCCTCTCAGTAGCAAGACTCCCCTCCACTACCTAGGCAATTTCTTCGCAGGAAACTCAAACAAAAGTATCTTTAGCTGACCCAGTATCGAGAGCATGCATCAGATTATAGAAGCATGCCACAAACAAAAATGGAATGGCCCAATAACTAAACAGGTGCTAGATTGGATCATTCCCAGCAAACTTGACTATGCTTTCCTTTTAAGCTCCCTTTCCAAAGATCATATACAAAATCTTCAGACCAAAGCAAACAACCTAATCAAAAGAAGGCTAAGAGTAGGTAAAACCATATTGGATAAAATAGCATATTCACAAGCTGGCCTCAACCTTAAAAACTTCTTAGACAGACAAGACCTCACACTAGCAAAGCTTCTAATAGCGAAGCTAAGCAACATTAAAATGTAAGAAGCCATAAAAACAGAAATCAATTCTCTCCAAATCTGCTATGCCATTTGGCTCTGCCCATTATGCTATCTGGAAGTGTTCCTAGAAACATGAATCACACAAGCAGCAGCATTATGTAAAAAGTATCAAATTAACATATGTCCAGCCAACTGCCTATTCAATCATGCTAAAGGTCAGCAATTCCTGGGGCTGCATTTTCTCTTTAAAAACAAGTACTTGAGATGTCAAGCCTTAGGTTTGTATAGAGGCAATATAAGGTTTCTAGAGGACTTACTAGTATTCCGAACAAACAGCAAATTGTCCTGGCACGAGTTTAACATACACTTCTGCCCAACTCCAAAAGGACCTATTTCTAGTTGGTTCATCAATATCAATATCACACCCAGTTATAAAGGTACCTCAACATGTATCCCCAACACAAAGGCCAGATTCTGGGCTCATATATTTAATAACGAGCTGAGCTTCATCAAAGCAAGAGTCAACCGCAGTAATAGACAGCCTCTCATCAAAGACAAGCACTATAAACTGGAGGCAAACAAAACTCTCAAGCAGTGCTGCTGTCATGACAGCACACACCAAATAAACATACCAATTGAAAAAACAATATCGCTTTGGACATATAAAACCAATAACGAACATTGCTTAGCCAACTCCATGAAGGAGATTTGGTCCCAGCTACAATATAAAATGATCCCAATAACAAACCCAATAGTAGAAATCAGCTTCCGAGAAAACATGGGATTAGAGATTTGCCTAAACTCCAACACAATAGAAGATATAAAACAGGTCATCAATCTAGATCACCTATTTTCTCAGTTCGATCTGGTGGCAAAAGAGGAGCTGCTGGAGGTACATGGATACAATACAAGCATGGTGTTCCATTCTAACAATCCACAACCAATTAACATTCTCCTAGGAATCCTGGAACTGGTGGGAGCAACAAATGACCGATCATATATTTCAATCAATACGTCCAGAAAAATCGAGTTAAAAGTACCAGAATACTCCAATCAAAGAGTTAAAACACTATACAGTTTTCTGATAAGAAATATTAATACTATTTGTAGTCAAAAAAATATCAAGCTAAGGCTTGAAAAGAACTTAATTCCTCCAGAGCAGCAGGACATCGAAGCAATCATAGGAATTGACAATATAATAGAGCTAACAGTTTACACTACAGGACCAAGAATTAAAAACAAATGGGGTTATAGCCCAGTAACGTGGATCAAAAAAGTACAGCATACCTTCAGACTCACTAACACCACAAATAGCTCTTCAATTGAAAAAAGATAGGACGCTAGTATAAAAATTTCCAATCTTTAGGCTTTAACAAAAGCAAACAAACTTCTCATTAAAAAGGATAAGATGAATTGCTCCTTACTACTAGCCTTCAGGGCAAAAATAATCAGTGGTTTACTTCCCACCAGACAACTCCTTCACGAAAGGTACCCTAACATGTACTAAGACAACTTGTGCCCCAAATGTCTCACCAAGACAGAGACCCAGAAACATATTTTCGAATGCTACAAAAGTTTATCCGCATATAAAGAGATCGAAGTCAAACTCAAAAAAAGCTTGATGAAACTCTCAAGCAAAAGCAACTTAAAAAAGAAGTCAGTCAATGCAAACAGTCAAATACAGAGATTAAATCTAGGAAGGAAGGCAGGATTGAACAAAATTGTGTGCGGAATGACAGAAATAGACTTTCACTTGTCAACAAAGAGCCATGCCAAATTCGCAAATAAAGCCTTAGCACTACTTTACACACTGATTTGGGTACCCAGGTCAGCAACAGCCAACACATCAATAGCTTCAGGAGTTAAATAGAGCGGCCACCCTCACATAATCACAAACAGCAACAGAACCATTATACAAAAGAATTCAGTAAAAGAGCTATCTTTGTTAGAGCTAATTATAGAAGCAATGAACTCACAAACAAACTCAAGCAGCAACTCACTCAAAACACAAACACTTGTATCGGCTCTGGAAGAGCATTAACTATTCAGCACTAAAACTAATTTAAAGTATATTAAGTGTGTTAAGGATAGTGATAGTTAGCATCATAGATAGGTTAATATTAATTTGTGTAATACAGTACATAAAGATATTTGATGTAACTCGAGTATAATTTATATATCAATAAAGTTTTGCATCTGATGCCCTTTTACGATTAAAAAAAAAAAAAAAAAGATTTGATAATAATAATTATTTTTAATTAATTATAATAAGTTTTAAATAATTTTTATTTATTAAAACAAACTATAATCATTAAAATTTTTTTTGAAAATAAAGTTTTGACTAAAGCAAAAATTTAAAAAAATTTAATAATCATATAAAATATTATTCAAATAATTATTTGTATTTTAAAATTAATAATAAATTTAATTTAAATTTATAATATAATATTTAATATTTAAAAATATAATAATTTAACTTAATATAAATAAAAAGTATAATAATAGCAATCATTTAATATTATTTTGATTTAAATTATTTTTAAAGTTACTTTTATATAAGTTAAAAAATATATTAAAAATCAATATTAATGTTTAAAATTTGAAATTATACTATTTATTTTTAAAAATAAATATTCAAAATTATTTTTATTATTTTTATTATTTTTATAATTTCTATTATATCAAATATTTTTATTTTTTTATAAATAAAAAAAAATCAATATTATAGTTGTAATAAATTTTTTAAATATGCAATTATTATTATATATTTTTAGACAATGTTATATTTTTATAAAATCATTAAAAATATATTGTAATTTAGTTAAATATTGATTTTATAAAACATATTTTAATGTTATGATAAATCAATTATAAAAATCATTTAAAATATTGATTTAAATTAAAATCTGAAAATATAATTATAAACTAATATAGAGTGTTAAAAAGATTTTTTTAAAAAAATATGATTATAAAATAATCTAAAATATCAAAAAAAAATTGATTTAATTATTATTATTAATTATTATTTGTTAAAAATTCTTGAATTTTTTGTGAATTTTTTAAAATATCATTTTTGAATTATAATGTAAGTTATTAAGATAAAATCATTTAATTTTACAAAAAACTATAATGTATGAATAATAATTTTTTTAATTTAATTTATTATTATTATTATTATTATTATTATTATTATTAAATCAATATATTTGATGATTTTAAAAAATTAAATAATTTAAATCTTTAATTAAAAAATTTATATAATATTTAATGGTAAGACAAACCACTTTATAATAGAAAATGTTGAGTGCTGTTTTTGAGTTGCAATGAATTATTTTGCTATACAATTAACCGTACGGTTAACATTTTTAAAAAGTACTGTATTGAATACGAAAGTGCAATTTAGGGTTTGTGTACCATTGCCAAGGTCGATTTTCTAACAATAGTTCTGCAAGACGAAAATTCTATTATTTATTGGATAAATATGGTAAAACGAGTTGATTCGGTGTCGATTGTATGCCTTATAAGACAACCTGAGTTGGTCGAGAAGTAACTCAATGTTTCTTTTTTTGTTATACTGCATTCCATCATTTTTTTATTAATCTAATAATAATTTATCATATTAGAGACCATAAAATATTTATGCGATGTCTGATCTAATTATAAGTTCGGCGAGAGTTATGACGTGGTTCGATTCATCCCTTTGACTTTATATATACTTGATATTTAATTAGGATTCTTTTGAAAATTTTCTATGAAAGCGAATCGCACTTGAATTAAAAGCTTGATGTCATATAGCTTGAATATATAGCATGAATAGTATCGACAAGACTAATATTTAGGATAATCAACTAATCCATTTTTGAGTTCTCTTTCATCGTCCAAGTTGAGACGATTTAATTTGTTTGTATTCACAATATCTTGTGGTTGTTAATATACTACCATCACACCTATGTGCATTCTTTCCTTTACACTTTAAATCATTTAATCCTGAATTTTTGTATATCATATCCCCATTATTCGTGCCATTTTATAATTTTAAACAGAAACATCAAAGCCTATTATGAAACATGTGCTTCAATCGATCGCTCTTTTTCGAATAGCAAAAGACTTAAATAACTAGTGAAGCGTTTTTAAAGTTTATTACATAATTTTTGGAAACCAATCCCTTTCGTTGTGGTTTCTATCGTTGAATTTTTTTTTTTTTAAACGCCGCCAAAACTTTTTCAACCATAGATTTTCATCTTGTGATTCGTGAGAACTCCTTGATTATTGGTATTAAACATAAGACTAATGATCCGAAAGGATTTGTTAACACGGTAGTTCGCATTAACGTCAAGAAAAGAACCGATCCATGTACAACATAATGAATATAATAAATACTCCAAGAATATTTTCGTTCTTACTATTCATATTGTACGATCTCATAATAAATGTTAATGCCACGGAAATAACAATAGAAGTAGGAAATAACGCGTTCGTTTTCAGTCCGCAAACTGTTATTGCCAGTATTGGTGATAAGGTATGTATTGCATTTGTGTGAGATAATAGGGTATATTTCGTATTTCATTTGATTATATTATCATGTATACACTTTATCGACGTGTGGTAAAATAGAGAAAGCATTCTTTGGAACAACATACTACAGTACTATCGCTTTATCTAATTACGTGAATTTTTCTTTTTCTCATAGCCTTTTCCCTTTTCGTCACGCATTTAATTAATATTCCTTACTATGTATTCTTGTTCTTAAAAATCGCCTGAAAAATAGATAACTTGGAGATGGCATGGAACCAAATACACAGTAACCGAAGCCGATGCCCAGGGATCTTGCATAAAATCCACAAAGCGGAATGACTGTGTGTTTAAAATTCTAGTTTTTTTTTGCAACGTGCAAAGTCTCTTCATTAACAATTAGTCTATCTTTTTCATCATTTTTGTAATCTTGTATAATGAAACAGTTGATTTCGTCGGACAAGCTAACAATGAGGTACACTCTTTTGTGATCCCTGCGAACTCTCCCAATCGACTTTTCTACTTTGACCAAAACAACTGTGCTAAAGGAATGTATGGCATCATAGATGTCAATTCCATAATTTTCCTACCATCTCCAAAACCAATCCCCACAGTTTCGTCATCATCTCAAAATTCAACCTCCACAGTTTCGTCATCATCTCAAAATCCAACCTCCACAGTTTCATCGTCGTCTAAAAATTTAACCTCCACAGTTTCATCGCTGTCAACCCTCACAGAATCAATATCTCCCACGAAATTAATAGCTTTCACGCGATTAATAACTTCCACGTTAAAACCGAACTTTCCGGCTACAGCCAAACTTTCAAATGCGGGAGGTTCGGAAAACAAGACATCGATAGTAGTAGTGTTAGCAACTATTGGAGTTGTACTTAGTCTAGTGATATGTGGTGCAGCGGTCATGATTTCTCATCGCGGTAAAAAAAAGTCAACCAATAGGTTAAATAACAATGTCCCAGGTATGGGACGGTTCGGAGGAAATAACATTGATAGGGGAGATGTGATAGATGCCAATGAAAATATTTTATCTTCAACGCCGCGGCCCACGGTTTCTACAACGAATAGGAATTTATCATCACATTCTAGAAGTCCTCCATTAAGAAATAACAAGCCAATTTCGCATCCAGTAGAACATGTAAACTCTATGGCAAACATTTCACCGTTTGATGAAATAATGTGGAAAAATCGACCAAGCATCCCGTTGTCAGTTGTACAGAGGAATTCCATGACGATGCCAACGCCGATGAGAAATATACCACCGAATAATACACCACCACATTCGCTATCATTTACGCCAAATGTTTATAGGTACAATTCTTATAGTGATCTGGCAAGAAACTCAAGAAATGAGAGGTTCAGAAGCATTCGTTCAATATGGAACGATCACGACCCAGTAAATAACGAAATGGGAGGTGGTGATAATGTTGTAAGAACACGACCATCGAATAGATCTTTGGCATCGCCAATACCGGAAGGGGGTGATGAAAGAGAGAAGGAAACAGTTCAAATTAATGGTATTACAAGGGTAGTTTCAGATCCAGAGAAGATGCGAAGATTGGTTGCAAGAAAGATGATTTCTCAGATGGATGCGGATCAATAACTTTTTACGTTCAAATGAAGAATCCTTGTTGTATAGGGATGAATACTTGAAATTATGAACTTTTGTACAGTAAATTTTACACTATATAATAATGTCTTTGAAAGTCATTAAATACAAAAAATTTTAAATATTAATTTACCTACACTGAGCGGTTGAAAGTTAGAAAAATTCTCAATAATCACTTAATGAATTAAACATAGAAAGAATTTTATTTATTTAGCGAAGTTAAATGCGAAGTATATACAGCGTAATACTTTGTTAGATAATCATTTGCTTTAATACCTGCTATATTATACAGGTATATATTAATTAGAATATTGGATTCAATTAAAATTTATTTCTATTTTAAAATAATCGCTAATTCAATTATGTTTGAAACCCTTTATACAGTAAAACATTCATAAATGCACAATCTTATTAAGATCTGAACTTTGAGTAGACTAGAAGAATGATAGAACTAATTAATTCTTTCCATTCTTTCATTTTTTATTTTATTTTATATCTACAGTAAATGTATTACTATCTTAAATAAATAAGAAATCATCACATTTTAAATATTTCAAATATTTCAAATATTTTATAGCAGGGATTTAACCAAAAATTTCAATTAAATTTCAAGTATATTTGTATAAATCATTTTTATACTATTTTGTCTTTTTAAAATCCAATTTACAATAGATAAAAATCAATTCACGTTATATTTTTTATGAATTTTCATCAAACTTACTTGTGTAAATTACTTTTAAATAAAAACCATTAGAATTTATTACTACAAAATAGTTTGTTATTTAATGTTGAAAATAATACTAAAATTGATATTAACATATAAAATTTATAATAATATATATATATACTGTATATATATATTTTTTTTGAAGGAGCAAATGGCTATTGCACTATCATTTATTATTATAATTTTAGACTTGTGGGTTACAAGATTTACAATATGGGAAGCATGACATACATCTCTCTTT
>CAJVPV010002477.1:0-13048 GCA_910591835.1 Acaulospora morrowiae
ATTTTTTGAAAATAAAATAATCATTTTTATTTATTTTTTGAAAATAAAATAATCATTTTTATTTATTTTTTGAAAATTATTTATTTTTATTTATTTTTTGAAAATAATCATTTTTATTTGTTTTTTGAAAATAATCATTTTTATTTATTTTTTGAAAATAAAACAATCATTTTTATTTATTTTTTGAAAAGAATCATTTTTATTTATTTTTTGAAAATAAAAGAATCATTTTTTTATTTATTTTTTGAAAATAAAAGAATCATTTTTATTTATTTTTTGAAAATAAAATAATCATTTTTATTTGTTTTTTGAAAATAATCATTTTTATTTATTTTTTTGAAAATAATCATTTTTATTTATTTTTTTGAAAATAAAATAATCATTTTTTTATTTATTTTTTGAAAATAAAATAATCATTTTTATTTATTTTTTGAAAATAATCATTTTTATTTATTTTTTGAAAATAATCATTTTTATTTATTTTTTGAAAATAATCATTTTTATTTATCTTTTGAAAATAATCATTTTTATTTATTTTTTGAAAATAATCATTTTTATTTATTTTTTGAAAATAATTATTTGATTTGATTTTTATTTTATTTAGTTTGAAAATAATTATTTGATTTTATTTTTATTTTATTTAGTTTGAAATCGACAATGCATGATTCTGTAAGAGTCATATCAATTTGACCATCCGAACTGAATTTTATAGGATGCCCCCACAAATAACAGGTATGGGATAATCTATTTAGGTTCCGAGATTTTCAAAGCCTGGGGGAAAAGCCACATCAAAAATTTTGTTCGAGGCTTGGTTTTAACTTCCTCTTGAATATAATCCATACAGTGGAATTAATGGACGAATGAGTAAAAGTGTTTGTTAAAATTGTACGTAAGCGCATACCGAGAGCAGCGCAATTTATTGAAACTCGAAATGGCATTCTAAATAATTACAATATAATTGGTTATCCAGAGGCATTACCGGATTTTTTTTTTTTTTTTTTATTTTTTCCCAAAACATATTTAATATCATGGTCGACCTTACCTGCATTCTTCCTCGCCGGAGTCAAAATCCATTCTTCCTTCCAAATGACATTCGTGGAAACATCGTCCTCGCAACCCCTCTTTCCGCAGCCGCTAACCTATTTCCTGGTCAGCCAAGCACTCTTGACCGTACTGATAATCGGATACTTTCTGCATGTTCAAGGTGTCTACTTTCGGCGAAGTAAAAGCGTGAATCACGGGTCAACACACGAGAAATATGTGCTGGAAAAATCGGTACTTGAAGTTACCGAAATGGCTGGAGATGTCACATTTCATGAGGTCGGTGTGGGGGAATGCGAAAAGCGTGACGGTGACAATGTGATCGTGGAGGCTAGGACCGAGATTAGGGGGAGAGGTAAGGAGTTCACCTCGAAAAACGGAAATATGAACAACAACGGGAAGGGAGAAGGAGTGGTCCAGAAAGGTGGCATTGGAAATGAGATTTTGGGAGAGTTGGAGAAGCGAAGGAGTTTTAGGAATCAGACAAGAGAGAACAAATGAGAATGAGGTTCCGGAAATTCAAACGAGAGCGAAACGACGATCAAAAGGAGTTTAGATTAGCAGCGGTGATGATGGGAAAATAGGAAGGTCGATTTTTTTCAAAATAAGCATTTGACCTGGGAGTGTGCTTTGGTATGCTGGTCATTCTTTTCATCTTTGTACATAAACATTTTTATTATAAATCATATTCTTTAAAACGAAAATACGTTGAACATTAAAAAAAAAATAATAATTCATGTTTACAAGACTCAACGAATACATTCTTAATCATCATCGCTCACACGTAAAACATGCGTGACACACACGGGGGAAGTCGATCGTGACATTTGGTCATATTCGCCCGCGCCATGACAGATTTCTCGTGCCCTAAGCCATTACGTTGACGCTAATGTGGCATGAAAGTTTTGTTTTTTCTATTTTTTTTTTTTTTTTTCTCTGCGAATAATTAAAAACACATGCAAGCAACACTCGAGTACCTTCTTTTCCTCTTCAAGAAAAAATGAGGTTCTCGAAGTTCACACGCACACAGGTCATCACGGCTTTGTTAGTATTATTTATCATAACGAGCTTGCTGCTGGTAATTGTTACCTTAGTCTCATTCTCACAAATCCATTCACAAGATGTGATGGATGAAACGTATCTTCATGAAACGGATGGACATCCGAAACAAGGTAAACCCTTTACCTAAATTGATCATCTGTGCATACCATCTGAATTCTTATTGATTGGAAGAGGAAAAAAAAAAAAAAATAGATTTTGACGTATCGTACAGCATACTCCTCCTTTTGGGTTTATATTATTCAATCATCATATAATATTTCGAAAAGTTGAATTCTTGGGTATTAGTTGATAGAATTTCAAGTGGTGAGGTCGGTTTCGAGAAAAAAAAAAAAAGGAATTTCATTAATTTCATTAATTTCATTCATTGTAAAATTTTCGGATGATATTTTCTTGATTATTATTATTATTTTTTTTTTTTGCATTCCTTCGTTTTGATTATTATTTATTGTGAGTGTAATGCGCCGAGGGATTCACAGTGCATGGCTTAGTGCATGGCTCGGCAATGAACGACGCGCCCATTTTAGAAGAGTAAATGAAAAGCAGGTTTTTTTGATTCACTTAATTATCTCAAAAAAAAAAAAAAAAAAAAAAAAAAAAAAGATTTCTGATTAAATTACCCTGGATTAAACCAAAACATTATTATATAATAATAATACACAAAGCATTCTTTATAAAGAAACGACATAAGTAGTACACTGCCATCAAGAGATTGTTTTTATGTGGTTCTTAATGGTATATGGTTTACGAAACCTTAGGAGATGATAAATATGTTATATGTGTGAAAGTATATCTACAATGAAGTGTATGTTTTTTTCTGTAAATATTGCGAATGCCTTTTTTTTTTTTTTTTTTTTGAAGAAAAAAAAACCAATGTTCTGTTTCAGTTTCATCATGCTTTTATATGACTAACGTCTATAATCTTTCCTTCACAATCAATCCTCCGAGCGACTAAATTTTAATTAAAATAATATCATCCTTGTTCATACTTCTGTTAAAATTTTCCTCCTCAACCCCCTCGTCCCCGTTCGTCACAAAAATCTGCTCCTTCTCATTGATCGTCTCACTCAATCTCTCACACCTATGTGTAAATGCTCGTCCCCTCTGTTTGACCGTAGATTTCTCGTAGGTACCGACGCTCGTTTGGTAAGGTGGCGGAGGGACAAATATTTGTGCAATGAATATTGAAAGGAAGAATAACATCGTCTCGTGTGAAAATGTGTAAGGTCGAGAAAAAAAAAGCGTTTTTCGCTATATATTGTACTTATTTATGTGGCTAACTAAAAAAGAATTAATGAACAAGCACACAATTAAGATTTAGGTCAATTTATTGTGCGTGTTAAAAATAATTTTCAGTCGTGGCAAAAGTTCATTCAAGTTGTACTGAATCAAACCCTATACGTACGATATTTATACGTAAAAAAATATCATTAGATTTCTGATTATCTCATTGATAATTTGAAGTGTGCACGGACATTCAACTTCCGACCAGTTCGCTGAGAGAAGTGAATGCGTATTGGGAAAAGATGTGTTGGAGAAAAAAAAAAAAGATTTAAGGAACTTTGATCCAAAAATGAAAAAAAAAATCAACAGTTATATATTTATTGGTGGGTCGGCTGGTTGCGTAAAAAAGAAAAAAAAGAAATTGAATAAATGTTTGTTACATGCAATATGTCACCACATACGACAGGATGTCCATATGCGAATTTTCAAAATACGTACGCTTGCGTGTTATCGTAACGGCAACGTGCATACACCACTCGCAAGTTATAATAATCTAAAATCCTGATGACAATTAAAAAAAAAAAAAAAAACTTTTTTTAAGCTTTTTCCTGAGAAACCGAAAAGGTCGCACATGTGTCCGTATTATAATTTCCAAGTAGATGGAGTATCAAGTCATGAGATTAAGTCATAGGAAAAATAAGGCTGTGTTCAAAAATGTTACTTGCTTACGAGCGGGGAGTTTACGGGATCATTCATTCACCCATTCGTTATTCATTCCTTGGTCAGCGCACCCATATCGTGACAAACCTTTTTGACATGAGAGAACGAAACGTTCAGGGGCTTGTCGGTTATCTCGCTGATCTCCTGGTGCTAAACTCTACACGAAAATTCTCTGGGAATGTGGTGCATAAATTTGCTTTTAGATCGGCCCGCGGTTTAGGTCAGGTGCTGTTTGTTTGGCACCTTAGTACTTTTATGGTTGAGGATTTTAAAAATGCGTACGTAAGGTTTCGCAACCGTACCCTACCCTGTATGCATGTGCGTATATCAACTTAACCAAAAAAGTCGGAATGAGTCAAAAAAGCGATTACGGTAAGTGCCTTTAAAAAAAAAAAAAGTCTCCCAAAATTTATAGATACAGTATGCGGAGCAAATCGGTAGATGTTCCCAAGTTTATTTGCAAATGAATGGTTATTCCAGATACGACGCATATCTTTCTTTGTGATGCTTCAAGTCTTCTATCGCATTTTAATATTCGATGCAAAGCTATTTCCCAAGTGTTTGACTTGATACGCTTCCTTCTACCGGGTGATCTGTCACAATTTTCGTTTTCATGACCTGATTGAAGACGGAACGCCAAATGCGAACAGTTCTATATATATCGATACTTAGAACCCAATTAACTACTACAGTATTTACAGTACATAGATGTGAAACAATGGTCGCTTTTTTTTTTTTAAATGACAATATTAAATAATGTGGATCGAAGATAACGTTAGATTTTTGTGAAACATTCCTGTATTGTATTCATAGTGAACAGGGAAGGGCTCATTTTGGCAGCCTCAGCAATGCCGTTTTTGGTCATTTTCGTACCGTACAAGGAGAGTTCAATCGATATCCCTTGCTGCGACGGATATTATGGTAAATTGTTTACACACGGATGAATCATGTTTAAGACTTCCGAAATTGTTTCTTTATTTATTCAAGTCACCCGTTGAAAAAAGAAACAAAAAGAGGAAAAGCAAATTGTTGCCACCACGAACTGAGAGTGGCGTGGGTAATCGTGTTTTCCTTTAAGGATGAGGCCTGGCGAGAACTTATGGTAAGAACACGCTAAACTCGGTAAGTTCGTATTTTGCAACGAAAAAAAGCATATGATCCCGTTCTACTATTATGTTTACTATTATGTTCTTTGATTGTTCGCATTATTTCGAGACGTGGAAACTTCCAAAGTTTGCATTTCGGTCATAACTTGTGTGCTTCCCTCAAAAACATACCTCAGCAGTTCCTCGCGCGATTCACCAAGCCAAAAACCCTGATCTCGGGAAATTTGCGTGGCAAATCAATAATCACACGAGTCGCTGCGTTATCAGAACCCACGACTTTTGAAGCCACCACAGATGTTTAGAGGATTGTGCGGCTTCGGTGGGCGCAATTGAATTCAATTTCCCACGAAAACGTCAATAAAAATTTGCAAAGAGGCTTGACTGAGCATGTTACGTTCAATCATGAATTTTCTAAATTCATGCGATTTTAATTGGTTGGCAATTTCGAGACTTCCATAAAATCTTGCAACAACACAAAGACAGCGGAATAACCTCTGAAGCGATATCTTTTACCATTCTTTTCAATTACGCCAACACTGAAATCTTAAATCAGTGCCATACCGCTCCCCCACTCTCTGCAGTCATCTGGAGTCACGAAGAGTCATGAAACATGAGATTCAATTCTCAACACACGTGAAGAAAGAAAGAGATTCGAAAATCAAATCATCAGTGTCGAAACTTGTTATCCACCATCCCAGAACTACCTTGGAATGACCGGGCTGTCAAAATTCTGTGAAACATGGTCGTGCGAGATAACCAACCGTTTGGTGGTAACACCCAGAATGATCGAGTTTGGAAACAATTCAGGAACTTGAAATCAATGTTTAGAAAGTGAATTACTTAATAAAAGAATTACAATTCATTTTATTTAATTGAACAATGATCATTATTTGGTAATATAAAATATACAGTATATGCGTTCTATTTATGTGCCCAATTTTAAAATTTTCGAAATTCGATCGTGGTACGTTCGCCAACTAACGGCGGTGATTCCTCTGCCATTGCGTGAACTTCCTTTAAAACTGGGATCATTATTTGAGAAGCGTTTGATATATAAGCGCACCGACGAGGCTTTTTTTTCCTTCAATGTACTTTTCAAAACCAAAAACCAAAAAAAAAAAAAAAAAAAAAACCAAAAAATAATAATAAAATTAAAATAAAAAATAATAATTTTTTTATCCACGAAAGAATTGCTGCCGTGCCTGGCTGCTCAGCAAAACAAAAAGCCGGGTACATCAAAAATATCCTCGCCCGTCCATCTCACAAGCAACAAAGAGTAAGGGCTTGTCGTTGTAAGAAGGCTTTAATTACTGATGACACAACCAAGTTCCATTTGAACTGCGAGGCTTTCGGCGATAACGATTGCTTTGCGCGAAGGGCGTTCGATCCTAAATCACCATAAGGCTTTTTTTTTTTTCTTACATGTCAACCTACAGCGATGAGGCGTATGGTCACGTCCCCAAGGTAAACAATGTTAGTCAATTCACGCATTTGGTCTAGCTCGCAAACTAATATGCGCATTTGATTTAATTATTTATTCTTTGTTTTTTATTTAATTAATTATTTATTTATTTTCACGTAGCTCTCCGCCTTCTTCTAATCCGCATCCAATAATGTGATGATCGAAACATTCATTTTCCGCGATCACCACAGTATCTCCTTAGAATCCGCAGCATTTCTTTTCTTTTTTTTATATACTGTGCTTGTTTTACTTGTGCGCTTCTTTTCCTTGTACATGGTCACATAGGGAAACAAATGCAGTACGCACAACTAATCGTCGCAAATGGTGTTCGATATTTCTATATCGGACTAATTCCATTAAATTGTAATTTTTTTTTTCTCCTGTAAATATTTCTTAATTTGCTTCAGATGTTTTTACGGACCAATGTGTTAGTTATTGAACGGAGGAAGGTACGGGTAGATGATGAACACACAATCTATTAGAAAAACTGATCACGCGAAAACATCAAATTTATCTGAAAGACACTATTCATTTCAACTTTCAAATGTAGTAGTAGATAGACGGATAGGCAAAAGTTGCATTCGACACAAATAATAGATTTTAGATGGGTTTTCGGCGTCACGATCAAAAATTTTGATCGCGAACGATAGATTTTCTCAAACATAAAAAAAAATGGGCGTATACACGTGAACAAATAAATGTGGTTTTCAATGTTTCGAACCGATATTTACACGTGCTGTCGCATACATTCATACATTCATACATTCGGAATTGCTTTATAATATATCTGTAAACATCGTAACAATTGTAACAGTTGTAACTCAATACGTGTACATTCATTATTTTACGATCCCTACTTCTGGGATGCCTTTATTTAAATTCTTGTGAAAACCACACACATGAGTGACACAAGGCCACCAACAGAAAATTTCTCACTACCATCGTGACACAAAAACCTTAAAATTGCTATAACCATCAACATCTATCCGTTGTCTCCCTATCCCACACGGTTCACGTTCGTTACTAATGGCAGCTCAGTGGACCAACTTCATTCTTTCCAAGCAACACTCCGGGACGACCAATTACAAAGGTTGTGCCCAAGATCGAGTCTTCCCCACTAATCAACAATTTGTCTTCGATGGTGAACAAGAAGAAATCCGTAGCTCCGTCGGGTCGGATCTTAAACAATTTATCTAACAAGTCATCAGACGGTTTCAAATCGATGACCTCCTTGGATCCCCTATACAACTTGAATGTGTAATCCGCTTCTTCTCCCTCCACGAATCCGGTACTAAATTGCCCTGCGACGATCGTATTATTTTTGGACGTCTCCCAGAACACCACAACTCCCTTGACAATGTCCGGTGGACTCGAAAAACCCACCCACGCTCGGTTTGTTTTTGGTCGGTGTGGTGGTGGCGGTCTGTAGTTTCGGAGTGTGTGATGATGCGATGAAGACGAAGACGAATCGAAGTCCAAGTCTAGCAGTGACAATGGTGATGCATGTCTGCCGATGGTGAAGGTCGGTAGGCAGAATATGAGTATAACAAGCGATAGGAAGACGAGTGATGTCTTATTGTATTTGGACATTTTGTGTGTGTGAAATGAATGCGAATAATTGCTTCTTATATACCCTTTCATGCGCACCATCTCAATAATTCTTCTCACGCACAGGACTTATTCATATTATTGATCACATTGATGTCATCCAAAATATATCCTTTTTCTTCACACAAAACTACCGCAGGTCTCGATTTATGCCAAGTGTAATAATATAGCTATTTTTTCTCGGAGTATTTATGATCCTTTATGGTAATCATTGGTATGTCGTGTAAGTATCGCATCGTGAACTTAAACCTTGATTGGCAAGGTGGACGCCAACAACAAATGTAAAAAAAAACAAGTAATCAACGCCAAACCTCTTTTGCACTTTCTTGGGTGAAAAATGTTCGATTATTGCGGGCACGCTGTCATCGTCGAATTTCATCATGGAAGGAGCTTTTTTTTTTTTTAATCATTCCGATATTGCATTCAGTGCAATGCAATCTTAACAGATTATGTAACACGATCCGGTGTGACAATAATCGATCCAAACGTCTATTTTTGACCATAGGGCTGGAAGTTAGGCCTTAAATTGGCGTCAAAAGATGCAGCCCGTTTGTTATGCTCCTACGATTGGTTTAGGCGCTGCGTACGTATCCAACATATGACCGAGAGATGGTGATGGGCGTCTTTTTCGCCTTCTTTTATTTCTTTGCAATCCATATATGTAAATAAACACCTTTTAATGATCTAGGTCAGCAGCGATGGCGCGAGATAATCTAATACATCGTGTAACAAGACAATGAGATTTACATAAATGTCAATGCGCTTTGAAATTTATCCTTACCATTCAACTTCCCACGCATTCTTTCTTTCCACATTTTTTGTTTTTTTTTCTCTTTTCGCATATACTCTATACTGTCATATTGCATATACTGTGTGTATATATACTGTATATATTTGAATTTTTTTTTCTTTTATGATCGGTATTCGGGCTATAGGGTATTTGATCTTAATTAATATCAAAAAAAGAATTATGAATTATAATGAATTTAAGAATTTCAAATTCAATAATTAAAATAGAAAAATTAATAAAAATGGAATTTTGAAATTTGTTTAAAAATATATAAAATAAAAATTTTGTACTTTTGGTTTTTTTAAATATTCGAGAAAAAAAAAACATGTTAATAACATGCTATCTGGGTTTTAAATAAAAATTATATAATAATAATAATATTTCTTTTTTTTTCTATAAATAAACATAGTTTCTTTATATAATAAAATATATTGTATATGAAAAAAAAACATTTTTACATGTATTAACACTAAATTTTAAAACAATATTAACATGTTAGATATAATTGAAATATATTATATATATTTATTTAAAGAAAAATAAAAAAGATATAAGAAATTAAAAATTAAAAATTATATTTTCAAGAAAACCCTGGTCTATAACATATAGTCTTTAGTTTTTTATTATTTGTTAATATAATTTTTATTGATATAAATAATAAAATATATTAAGCATTGTTAAAAAGTTATATTGTATATATTACTGATATTTCAAGCTAATAATATAAATAATTTGATAACCAGTGGGTCAATAGTACAGTAGGTAATGCTTCCTGGTCTCCAAATACATGTTCCTAGTTCAATATCCACAAGGGACAAAATGTATAATATTCCTTCATTTGTAGGTTTACCGGTTTTCCTACAAATATCGTACTCTAAACATCTAGATCCTAACCAAATTTAGTTAGGCTGCATGAAGATGGGATCTCTGGTCTTCCCAACGATCGTGGGCTGAAAATAGGTCGAAGCATGGAAGGTTGCACGAGAAAAGGCTTCTGGTCTAACTCCAATAAAAGCTCACAAACCCTCTGGCATGGTAGACTCTGTAATACAAAGAATACTCTAGCCTGGGGCTATCCCAATCCGGCACTTGCTTAAAAGAAGAGGACCCGATGAAAAGGGAAATCTGAAGCCGCAGGTGGTGACAAGAAATACAGTACCTTCTCTAAGAAACCAGGCGAAAAGTATTGAACAGGTTATCCAAGTGTTCTAACCAATCCTGAAAGGTACACGCTCTAAATGACTACTGCCAGGATCTAGATTAGGTTAGATAGTTTATAAATTAGTGGTAGTATTTCTATCTCTTAAAGATTCCACCTAGTGTGTGGATTCACCCCCATGGTGATTAATCAGTATAACTGGATAAGGCTATAGGTAGGAGTGCGAGTTAACTTAAATGGACCTTGTAAGCATGTAATTGGATATAAATCACTTAATAAAGTTCATGCACTACTAGCGCTCTTTACCTGAAAAAAAATATTATAAGTAATTTGATATAAAATTTAGTTTTTTGAATTATAAGACAATACTTTAAAAAAAATATAATTAATAAATCTACTTTAACTTTCAAATATTATTCTTATAATATTATTTAAGAATTGACTAGTTTTTTATTAAAAATTAAATTTATTTTTAAATTAATTAATATCTTTTCAAATTTATTATATATATTATCACTTCAAAATATTAGTTAATATAATCATTATTATATTTAATTTCTTAAAAATAATAAATTATTGATCATATTCAAGTAAAATTAATTAATATAAAGCTTTTAATTAATAATTAATTACAATTAATTTTTAATATAATTTATTAATATTTTTACAATATTATTATCAAATTTAAAATAACAAAATAATAATTAAAATCAAACTGAGATAAGCAAATTCTTTAGAAAAACAAAAATTTTGTAATATGCTTAAAAGTATTACTATAGATATATATAATTAATAAAAAAAGATTATATATCTGAAAAAATAAACTTTACTAATTTATCTATTCACTTTAGCCTAAGGTGTTTACTTATGATAAATCTAAAATTTTTATGGAGCTTAAAAAATATATTCATTAATAGTTTACTTTTTAAAATTTTAAATTTAAAGAAAATATAATAGAGAATATTTTTTCGACAGGTTTTTTCTTTCCAATAAAATATATAAAGTTTTGTTTATTTTGTCATTAAAATATATAAAGTTTTTTAAAAAAAAATAAACAAATAAGAGAAATATTAATCTTTAGTAAATAAGATATTAAGAAGAGTATATAAACTTTATTATCAAAAATAAAAAATATTTTTGAAAATATTTATTTTTTTAGTTGACAAAAAGATTAACAAAAAAGTTTTTAATATATATATATAATATTATTTTTATATATTTTTATATTATTATTTGAAAATATTATTTAAGAAAAAAATAATATCATAATTCAAGAAAGTTAGATATTAGAGATTATATAATTATATAATAGACTTATGAAATTATAAAATTTTTTGAATTTTTATAAACTTTATATTATAAACAATTTTGAGATGAAATATCTCTTATTTTATTAATTAAATAGTTAAAGTTGCTTTATTAAACTATAAATAAAATCATATAGAGAATATAATTACTTATAGTTAATAAAGTTCTTTATATAATAGAATTATTAATAATTTAAGAATATTTATTTTAAAATGAAATATAAATTTGTAAAAAAATATCTTTAATGTATTGTTATACTTGATTTTTGTTAAAAATTTTCATTACTCCTTATTCAATTTTTAATAATATTTATCCTTAAAATATTTTCTATTTTAGAATAATCTTTATATAACTGATTTATTATCTTCAAGCATTATATTTTTTGTACTATTCTTACTCTAGAATATTTTCTATTTCTTATATTTATCTTTAATCACTTCTTTTCATCAGAATATTTTTCTTTATAAAAACATATATAATCAACTGTTCTAACAAAATAATATTTCTTTTATAACTCAAATAGCATAAATTTATTATATATTTAAATTATATATTAAAAAAATATATAAATGCTTAAAACTCTTTCCCACTTGCATTCATACTATTATTTTAGAAAATAAAAAAACCAAAAGACAAAATTTCTCCAAAGCTTTTACCAAGAAGGAGAGAGGCTCCCCTTCCAAACCTCCAGTTAGCAATTCTGAACATATTCTCTTGGATGTTGTCCTTTCTGATAACAAAAAACCCAAAGCTTCAATCATATATAAAAACTGTAAAACTTCTAAAGTATTCATCATCAAACCAACAAAAGATACTCAAATCCCTCTTCTTTCCAATCACCCCAACTCCTGGCTTATCCCCTCTATCAAAACCGACTCTAAGAATCCTGATACTGAAACTATCGAATTCTTTGAAATCAAATTTGAACCCAAAAAGCATACAACCCGTCTTTTCAATTTCCAACTCAATGTCTTAGTTTCTTCCCTTTTCCTCAAATTTCTATCCACATTAAATGAATTTACAATCCATTAACTAAACTTCAAACTCGACAAAAATGATAGAAATATAGCAATTTGAGAAGTAGTATAAGGGTTTTTCGAGGTCCTTTCGAATAATTAAAGTTTTTAAGATTGAGGTGTAATAATTTGGTCCGAGTATCCTGCTCTTTCTACAAAAAAATAAACTCAAATTCATCCGTTAGCATGCATATTCGTCTATTCAAACTATACCTAAGTTCCTGTTGTAGCAATAATGCATTCACACTTTCAAACTACTCTGAAACTCTTTCAAAGTCCTTTATGGTTACAATTTCACCTTCAAATGTCAACACATTTGCAAAATAGTTTACTTGAACAATTAGATGTCAAAATTGTTTGAGGTTAAATTGTTCCTTTTATTCAGACATTTTCACTCTCCTTATATATATGCTAATTATAAAAAATTATCTTAGATATATCAACTATATTAATTATATCAACTATATCTACTATCATGAATATATCTAATTTCTCAACTATATTAAATATCTTAAATAAATCAAAGAAATCAAATAAATCAAATAAAAGAAATAT
>CAJVPV010002478.1:0-13047 GCA_910591835.1 Acaulospora morrowiae
TTTCTATTATTCACAAAGTTTTCATATACAATTACATTCAAACATATTATCTGTCCACATCGAGAGAACTCAAGCGGTTGGATTCATTGACAAGGTCACCAATTTACGCACATTTTCAGGAGACCCTAGGCGGTGTTACGACCATTCGAGCATATCAACAATCTGACCGATTCATGGAAGAAAACGAGGCAAAATTGGATGAAAATCAGAAAGCCTATTATCCTTCGGTTTCGTGTAATAGATGGCTGGCAGTGAGGCTGGAATTTTTGGGTGCGGATTTTTTTTTTTTTTTTATAAAAAGTCTCGGTTATTTAAATTTAATGCATCTTATCGAACCAAATATTTTTAATAAACCATAGGATCGTTGATTATATTTAGCGCATCGCTATTATCCGTAGTCACGGTTCACAATGTTGATGCTGGTCTTGTTGGTTTATCGCTTTCATATGCACTGTCCGTTACCCAGGCTTTAAATTGGGCTGTTCGACAATTTTGCGAGATTGAGGTTCGTCGATCACGTTTCATTATTTCACATGCGCCACATCTATTTATACGCTTTTCTTTTCATAATTAGACTAACATCATATCCGTGGAGCGAGTCAAAGAGGTAGGTTTTTTGTTCGTTGAGGTGTTATTATTAGTCATATTACGCATGCATATATCTAAGATACCTTTTAATAATTTACACAGTATATTGACTTACCAAGCGAAGCTCCGTTAGTTATTGCCGACAATCGACCGTCGCCGACATGGCCACCAAATGGAATGATTGAATATCAAGATTATTCGACCCGATATCGACCTGATCTTGAGTTGGTTTTAAAGGTTTTTATTCGGGATTCGACCTTCTGACGGAGGTTTTTTTCGATTTGTTTATTCGTTTTCGTGGTATATTGACTTTTAAACATTTTTAGAATGTATCGTTTGTCGTGCAATCCAAAGAGAAAATTGGTATTGTGGGAAGAACGGGAGCTGGAAAGTCGAGCTTGACTTTAAGCTTGTTTAGACTAATTGAAGCAGCTAGAGGTAATATAATTGTGGTAAGTTTACATTGAGAAAAAGGAGTCAAGAAAACATGACTTTGGTTACAATTACGCGGTAGTGTTCAACAAAGATTTAACATACCTAAATTGTAGGATGGCGTTGACATATCAAAAATCGGACTATATGATTTGCGCTCCCGCCTTACAGTCATCCCTCAGGATCCGGTTCTATTCGAAGGTTAATAATTTTTTATTCTGATCAACCAGATCTTAATTTTCTTTCATATAACTAACGCATGCAATTCATTTTGTGTATAATAGGAACTGTTTCCTTCAATCTTGATCCATTCCAAGCCCATGACGACGTGGAAATTTGGCAGGTTCTTCAGTGTGCGCATTTGAAGAATCACATTTCCAAGTTGGAGGGCAAATTGCAAGCAAAAGTATCAGAGGGAGGGGAGAATTTCAGTCAAGGACAAAGGCAACTATTATGTTTGGCCAGGGCTTTATTACGGTATAGCACATTTACGATTTTTTTTCCTTCACTATCATTTAATGATTCGATTGTTTATATAATATTTTAATGTTGGTTGGACACGTAGGAGATCGCCAGTTATAGTTTTGGATGAAGGTAAAATAAATAAATTTCTTTTTGTAGTTATTGTCAAATGATTTCTCATCATTTTTTATTCCTAATTATTTAGCCACCGCAAGTGTTGACGTTGAAACCGACGGTAAAATACAAGAAACCATTCGTTCGGAATTCAACTGGGCGACACTATTATGTATTGCACATCGCTTAAGGACTATAATTGATTACGATAGGGTAGGTGATTTTTAAATATAAATGGATATTCCAAATCTTTGATAATTAATTTGGATTTACTCATTGTATCTCTTTATCACGACGTCCTATAGGTGCTAGTACTAGGTATAATAAAGTTTTTTAAATATCTTTGGTCGCCAATATTTAACATACATTATTGAATCATATTTTCTGTTTCATTATTATAGATCAAGGAAAGATAGTCGAGTTCGACACACCCTACAGCCTTCTACAGAATCCCGACAGTGTTTTCCGTAGTCTTTGTAAGGAAAGCAATGAGTTTGATTATCTGATGGATGTAGCATTAAAGAAGTTTCAGGGACGATCAGGTAGAAGGCCCGCTTCATAAAAAAAAAACAAAACAAAGAAAACTTGGGATAAATCAAAATAACAAACCGAAATTTTTCAAAAATTATAGGCAACATTAAACATACATAGACATTAGATATTCTGTAAAGATGGATTTGTCATTATTTTATAAAAGTATTTTATAGTATTATGTGTTAATAAAATTTAAATTTTCTACTGGTGGTTTTCTTCATAGGTTTAGCAACATTTATACTGTTTCTGTCTGTAGCGATTATTATTATTGTTATACTGTATTAAGAGATTCGTTGATTTTGTTATTTTATTGGAACCAAGAAGCCATTAATTTCATTCATTCATTTAAAAACTTGTTTAAATGGCGATAATAGGTTTAAATTTACAAAGTGTTAATGTGGGATTTCTTAATTTTAAAGTCAGCGATAATATCACAGTCTTTATATCCGTTATTCGTTGGTATAATTCATTACTTACTTGGGACTGACTATTTTGAATAGAAGGATATGCTGATTCAAGTATTGAAATACCATGGTTGATTCATTACATTATATCAAGCATTTATTATATAGTTCAATACAAAAAGATTGACTCTGTTTTTTCAACGAAAAGACTCAAAATAATCAGACTCAAAATAAAGATAGAAAAAACGATTCTCGGATTTATTCTTTTGATCGTGAACTGAATCACAGCAATTCGGACTGGCTTTCTAAATTTTTTTAAAAATTGATCCCTCGTCTAATATGCATCCTCTTTTTCTAGTAATATTATATATAAGACCATCGTCCTTCTAATATTCGTGTAACCAAATAGTTTTTTGTAAAAAATTTAAAACCAACTCGCAAACGCTCACATTATGTCAAGCTCTTCTCAACTATTCTAACCACAGCTTGCCAAATACAAACAAGATCCGGCAAGCGATTTTAGAAACATTACAATTTCTTTGGCCAATAATTCGTGCGCTTTCGTTGTTGGATGCACATCATCCCACCACAGATACTCATCGGGATTCTCACAAGTTTTAATTGAACTCACGACATTTGTTCCGGTGACCTTATTTAACCCGGTGCCGCCAACAGATTCTTGCTTATTCAGATTCAAACAGGAATCCACAGTATTCTTGAATCCAAATTTCTGTGGGTCACTAAGGACGCGTTCCGCGAATCCCCAAACATCAAACACTTCCGCTTGGATTCTTTTAGACTTGGTAATACTTGATATTGTATTATTCAATAGAATATTATGATTTTCAACGAGGTCTTGTAAACGCGTGAGGTTATTATAAGATTTATAATGTGGAATACGATGAATCGGCGGAAGATTTAGGAATAAAAATCTTCGTGCTCCTGAAGATGAAAGGAGTGAAACCGAGTTTTGAATTGACGCTATTATATCTGTGGGTGTGATGGTGAGATTGTTCTCGAATATTTTCTGATTCAAACAAATAATCAAATTGATTTTGAACTTAAAAAAATGATAATAATGAACACAATGCGTGTTACTAAAAGTTACCATGTAATCATTACTTCCAGACCAAAATGTGAAAGTCGTTTGAGGGGGAAATTTAGTTATGTTTGGTAATATTCCTTCCACTGAAACATCAATAATAAGATTAATGATAACATTATTATACAACGTACCATGTCATGTCGTGTTTACCTTGTTCTTTAACCGAAGGAACCGAATAAATGGACAATAGCTTTTCGGATTTCGAGCCATTAAGGCTTTTGTCTGTCAAAGCACCTCCAAAAGCACAATCTGTCAACTTTGCACCTAATCTTGATTCAACAAGTTCCACCCATACAAAACCATTTGTCCATCGCCCTATTGGTAGATGTAATAGTTTGTACTACGTATATACTTCTTTCTTTCTTTTACTTTACCAAACATTGGTTTACCTTGAAAGTAAATTTTTTCCGATGGGATTGTGCCATTGCTCATCTTCCATAAATTACCATTGTCCGTTAGAGAATCGCCGAATGCGACAATATTAAAATTTAACCAATTCTTTTTATGCAAATTCAAAATCGAAATAATCGTGGCTATTATGAATCCGGAGACTAATAATAAGGATATTATTGTTGAAACTGGCACTTTCATTATTTATTATTTTTTTATATGTTATCAATATATTTACAGGATACACTCAAAGGAAGGAGGGTTATTACCGTATGAAGGCGGGCCCTTTAGCTCGAAAATAGCAATCCATCCTTCGGCGCCAATCTAATGTGATCAGTATGACGTAATGATTTCTTTAACGTTATGTTAAAGAAGATTAATCGTAAAAAATATTGTATACTTTTCCCGTTATTACAGATTGGTTAAAGCATCATCAGTATCAATTAATAAATCAGTATCGGATTATGGTAAGTCATAATGCACGATAAAATTTTTTACTGTAATCCGACTTTCAATAAATAATAATACCAGTACGCAATGCAATGACCTCATTTTATCCTGCTGTCAACATAATGTTCCTAACCAACAATGGCATCATTGACTATTCGAAAAGGCCATGGACATTGCACCTTTCAATTGAATCGAATGTTCCGGTCATATACAAAAATTTAAATGCCACGGCTAAAGTTTATCAAGATCAAGATGATAAAGAAGAATAGTAAGTTTATCGTTCCCCATCAGAACATGCGTGTGGTGATAAATATCCAACGAACATAACGAACCAAGTTCCAAAATATGGAATGGCACGATTACAGTGCATGCGCATATCCGAATACAGTATAATGATAACATCGTCCGTAACTAAACTAAATAAATAAATAAAATAACGGTACTGATGTTGCATTGGTAATAATGATATGTAATCAAGCTAATATGTAAGTCGCAAATACTTGGTTTAAAATTTACGCGATAAAAAAATCTACCTTTTTTATCATACACGTGATTTGTCATTATACGTATTTTGACCTGATTATTTTAAAAGAGAAGAATAAAATTATTCAAATAATTTTTAAATACTTTGATGTGGGAAATAACGTTTTCTTTCCTTAAAAATAACGATACTATGATTAATTGATTAAATTATGACAGCAAAAAATCAAATCAAATCAAATGAAATCAAATCACGCACGTTCTTGTAAATCACAGTCCAAATAGAATTTTTTTAGCAAAAAAAAAGAGCAATTTCAGATATTTTTAGTAAGTATGCCATGAAAAAAAATGTTCTTTACCTACAGTATTACAGTATTATCACAATCTTTCATTATGTCTTGGTTTTTTGAAATTACTTTTTCTAATGCAGGTAAAATCCAATGCGATATACTGTACAGTACATAATAAATCACTTTTTTTTGTATAGTTTCAGATTAGGAAAGGTTGCTTTCGGATTATGCAGTTCAACAACGACGAACATAACAATAGATGGCGTATCACTAGTTTGGCTCGAGACGAATAATATACTTTCTTTAAAAACTTGACTTCTTGAATAAATGTAACAAAACAATCAAATATTCAAATAAAATACGTCGTATTAGAACCGTTGTGCAGTATATGATTTCATTATCAAACGTGAAAGTCAATGAAGAAATCTCGTGTGTCGTCTAAATGTTGCGACCACTAACGATTAGATAATCTAATCGTCGATTTTTTTGTTCAAAGCTCACCAATTTCCGAATATGAAATCCTGCGGGTTTACGTCATAACAAGAACTTTATAAAAAAAATTTTATTCTTTTTTTTAAACGCGGTGTCATTTTGATTATACTCTGGCAAACTTTCAAACTCTGTGCAAAGTATAATAACGTAGCCGAACGTCGAGATTTCTAACTTCCATAGGTTTTAATAGAGCTACTTGAGTATCACACAAACCCTGATATCGCGTTAAGAACACAACGAATATTATGCAATCAACTGTTAATTCTGCTGTAAACAATGAATGCATAATTCCAAGGACTAATATTCCGATCATAGAGGTTATATTCGCGTCGTATGACCATCATCCGTTCCTCCTTGGAAGACAATTATTCTAGATCCTATTTTAATTGGATGAACACGTTACTAGAGATACACTAGTCGCATTTTATAACACAGGCGCGGAACATGAAAATTTTTTTATGATCAAACTTCCCATTTACAAATACCGACATCTATTCTATACAAATAAACCCGGGACCATCTAGAACAGACTTTTTTCCTGGTTCTATATACCGTACCCATCCGTAGAATGTTTGTGATACGAAACATATAAGCTTATAATCATTAAACCTTCATATCGGTTATTGCATTTACGATTAGAATTTTATAATCGTTTTTTCCATTACTACATAGAAATTCCCCTACTTTTCAACATTCCACAATAATCGACTACTACATGTAAAATCATCCATTTAATTCCGGGACGTGAGGTTTCAAGATTTTAATTGCACCTTCTTCAAAATGTGCATCGATTATATGTAACCTCAAGCTTGATTTTGATTCAAACGATTGGTTGCAAAAATTCCAATCACAAAAATATTGTGAGCGCGTGCACGAATTCGTACGAGATACGTGCTCCATTCCTAAATTCGAACTCGTGGTAGCGTTGTTTTGGAGTGACCGGTCCGCCTGTCCGATTAGAGACAAAGTTTTGCTCGATGATGGATCAGTAATAGGCGAGATTGAGGTAATCTTTGTGGTGGTATGCTTGTTTCCATTTGGATTACTGTCGGAGATGGACGTTGTAGAGGGGAACCCACTAATAGCAGTAAATTTACGACGTGCACCACTATTACTCGGGCTTTTAGACATAGAATTGTTAGGTGATGTATTGGAAGAAGCACTTGAGGATGATGGCGACGTATCGGAAACCGGATGTTTTGGCAGGATAATATAGTCATCGTCAGAAACAGTAACAAAGTTGCTACCATGTACGTCTTTATGTTTCCGAGTACCCGTCGTTTTGGATCGAACAACGTTATCGGCTGCAGGAATATTATTAACATTCTGCGAATTATGACCATTCACAGACGCATTGTCAAGACTAATCGAATTTCTGCCGTTATTTTCTCTGCGCCGCTGATTATTGCTTGTACCTGTATTAACTCTATCTTCGCTATTTGCGCGAATGCCATTGATAGAGTTATTAGAATTTCCAAGTGATAGTCCCATCGAAAAGCTCAACTCGGACAAAAATTTGATGGTATCCTTCGAAATCATGGATGTTTCCTTCACTAATTCCAATTCTTTCTCTAAGATGATTCGTCTCAACCTTTCCCTTTTAATACTAGAACTTGTTTCACGAGATGAAACTCTCATCTCATTGTCTGACTCGTTTCTCAATGCATCAAATTTCGAGCTTATCTCCTCTATGCGAACAAATGCTCTGATAATATATTCCCTCAGTGCAGAGAAATCTGTGAAACCATGACATGCAATATCAACATTCTGTGCACAATCTCGTGAGTTAGGGCTTCGATTCAACACATCCACTTTTTTACTAGCATTTTTTTGATCATTTTGCTGTTTTTTGTCTTGTCTCTTATATTTCTCTAATTCTTCTTGAACTTTGATTAAATTCTTTTTCGTGGTTTTTAGTTCTTCCTTGTTTTTGGAAATCTCCTTCCGTAGCTTCTCGATTTCCTCTGTCATACCTTGGTCATCGGGAGTAACCTTCACATTAAGCATATAATAAGCAAATGCACAGTAAGATATTAAATGAATATTGATGCATGAGCATACTTACTGGTTTTCTTGTAGGTGTCACCTCATTTTGTCCATTACCTACTGGTTTTCGTATAGGTGTCACCTCATTTTGTCCATTATTCACTGGTTTTCGCATAGGTGTCATCTCGCCTGGTCCATTACTCACTTGTTTTCGTATAGGGGTCACCTCATTTTGTCCATTGCTTACTGGTTTTCGTATAGGTGTCACCTCATTTTGTCCATTACTTATTTTGCTTGTGTGCGAAAGATTGTGAACTGCTGGTTCAATTGAGTTTGATGGTACCAACCGTGATGATATAATATAGCCCTCTTCTTCATTATCGTCCGAATCTGCATTATTAGTATTCGCAGATTTCTTCTGTGATGTACGTGAATCCGAAGTAGACATTCCATCCCTGCCGCTCGATAAAGGCGGAAGTTTTTTCCCGGCGTAAAGCTGAGTCGAATTAGAACCATCAAATTTAGATTTTTTAAGAAGATTTGATGAATCATTTTTAAATTTTCCATCTAATTTATTCAAGGGACGATTCGACAAATAAAATTCTGACTCATCCACGCTACTTTTTGGTGTTACGGGAGATTGTATTTGTTTTAAGCTGCTCGAAGAGGAAGCTTTAACATTTCTTGTAACAATCTCCATGATACTTGCTCTGTGTTGTGAAGATGAATTAGAAGGCAGCTTAGGAGACTGGGAGTCGCTAGTTTCACGAACGAGCGGAATCATTGTACTTGCATCAGGGGATTTTTGTATTGATACTTTAGGATCGTTTATGACATTTATGGGTGAAGGTGTGCTATTTGGTGATGGATTATGTAAAGTCCTGGTCACTATAACATTATCACCTTCTATTGGAAGTCTAACCTGATTGACCGTGAGAACTTGTCCGGAAATTATAGTTTCCTCCTCTTCGCTGAAAAGCGATTCTTCATAACGTGGTTTTTTATGTGACGCTAGTTTCTCGTCTACGTCAGTATTAGTAGGAGTATGTGCAGACTTACTTCTCTTATTTGGTATTGTTCGATTGATCTGCGGACTTATCTGTTTAGCGATAAATAATCGACCAGATCGTGACGGAAGTGTAAGCTTGAAAAACTGCTGGGAACCATTACCATTTAAGTTAGACTTATCCGAGTATTCAACGCCTAGCATTGGTGACTTGGTTACATTGCGTTCAGAACTATCTGTGGCCGTATCACTTCTGTTACCGAGCTTTCGATCCAAATTGCGAACCGAATATTTTTCTTTATGAGGTGCTCCTTTAAAAATGGTAACAGCCCTTCCAGTTGAAAGAGCAGGCCTTTTGCCAAGACTTTTTGGTGATGAATTATTGCGCACATATGATTTTGAGGATGAAGACGAATTAGTTCTGGTGATACTTTTTGTACTTTGATCACTTTTCCTTCTTTGAATGCCTTTACTATTCGTAATGTTCTTCTGACTTTGACCATTTTCCAGAAGTGCATCAGATATAGAGCAACTTCCTGACTTAACATCACTATCCTGGAATTTAGAGTCGGTATTAATACACGTAGCGTCAACAAGTAATGGCTCGTCAAGTGTTTTTTTTTTTTCGTTAACGTTCCGCAAATTTTCGGTTGGTGAGCCGTTAATTAATGATTTTTTATTTGTTGGTTCAACTGGCGAACTGTAAAGAATAGCGCTTCGTGCTTTTGTACTCGTTGGCAACATTGGTGTGCTCTCATTTTTCCGGTAACCCAAATCCATGGTACTTTCTTCTTGACTGTTACCTGACCCAATAGCATTTCTTTTTTTTCTCTCGTTCCATTCGTCAATTAAAGCAGAACCGCAATTTACATCGGGCTCCTACAAACAACAAATCTATTTTAATCTTATGTTAATCGAAAATAACAAATCACGTTGTTCATTAGTTTTTTTTTTTTAATATAAACTATACCCAAGTTGGATTCCATTTATTTCCATGTTCATCTTCGCCAGCCCATTGTACCAGATAACATAAACGTTCCTTTTCCTTGTCATATCTCTCTTTCAAGATAGCTGTCGCCTCCCATACCGAGGCAGAGTTATTTTTTCTTTTCTTCGTCATATTTCAAAAAATCTAGCAATGATAAATAAAAAAAGGAGAACATATTAGCCATCATGTCTCAAGATAATCGATTTTTGGAAAGTCAAAATACTTGCAACAATGTATTCAAGCGTTTTAAAGTGGTTTTTCGCGTTGTTTTTAACTGTCAAAGAAAGACACAACTATGAAACAAGAAAATTATTTTCAAACCCACACGAAAAAAAATCTGATTTTTGAATGAAGTGTAGTGCAGTTAAGAAGATAAACAGTTTTGACGAAATGGCGTTCACGTACAGTATTTACACCTGTATTACGTTACACCTGAAGATTAATAAAACTAAGTTTCGTCCAATGAAATTTTTATCAAAATTTTGACTGATTCACAGTAGTGGTGATACGTAATACGATACGTAATACGCATTAGTCAAGATGTGAGTGTATAGAGTCAATTCGTGCTAAACCGAAAAGAGAATGTTTTGACATTGCGTGATTACATAATATATATTGACGCGAGTATAACGTGAATAGTATGTATATATTGAATAACTTCATATTTTACTTGTGCTGATTCGATTTTCCTCTCTTACATGTTTATGATAAAGTTCAAAGTTTTGTATCAAATTGCGAGATGAATGGTAATCATAGTTGTCAAACTATGATAAAATAGCATGTCAACGAAAAGAACAAATGACTCTGACTTGATATTAATTTATGTTATATAGTCATAGCTGTTTATATAACGTGACTTTTAAGCGCGGAGAGCGAAAGAAACTAGTCTTTCTTCTTATTAACAATCATAACAAGATAGAGTGGAAGTATTCGCTTCTTTGTATTTAATACGTCAGTAAGGTAAACGCGTCTCTCGATAAACTTGCGAGTTAATTTACTCGCTGTTGTCGAAGACTAGCGGCGGAAATTATACATGAAACATAACAATCGAAATATTGTTTATAAAATAGTCGAAATCGTCGTATTGCTATCACGTGAGCGCTTAAAAATTGGCGTAAAAGAAACCTTAATATTTACTATTGTCTTTTAGTAAAACTTAAATTAATTATTGATTGATGATTTCAATTTTTCTTAGATATACAGTATATATATATATATAATATAAACAATTTTATTAAATAATTTATTTGCACTACAAATATTTTTTTACATGTTACAATCCCTTTCCCTTATATGGTATATTATAGACTCGAAAAGTAAACTGTAATGATTTTATTTATTGTTTATTCATTTCATTGTTTAAATTTTAACCGTTTAAAACGCCAATATCGTAAATATCGTTTATCGTGATTTTTTTCTAATAAAAACTTTACTTGAAAATAATGTAATCACAATCATACACATATTGTAACATGTTATTGTCAAATAATATTTTTTTTTCGTGTTTACAGATAATTAAATTATAAATACTAATTAAAAAATATCTACATAATTCATATGTAAAAATCCATGAATCTATAATATAACAACAATGCTCTATAAATTATTAAAAAATTTGGGGTTTGAATGTATCTGGTTCTCAAAATTTGTCACTTTAATAATTAGTTGATTAATTTTAATTTATGTTATATTCAATTAATTAAATTAAAATTAAAAATTATATTATATAAGGATGAATCTTTTAACTTTTCAACAATTAGAAAATCAAACAAACTATATAAAAAAGGTTTATGATTTAATTGTTCTTAGAAATTCTATACAATTAACAAATTTTAAAAATATAAATATCTTAATCAATACAAAAAAAAAGATAAGCAAAATATTTCTAAATTCACTTGTCAAGAAATAATTGATTATGCAATTTTTTTATAAACAAATTAATTGAATTTTGGATTTTAAATGAATTAGTTTAAAACCAATAACAGAAATTTTTATTTTAATAAATTTTATTTAACATATCAACTTATTTATATAAATTGATTAGTATAATTGAATTTATAAAAGAAAATTAATTTGGTTAAACTTATAATCAATAAAAATTTCTATATATTGAACATAAATTTATATGTTTTAATCAAATTTATAATGATGTTTTTTTTTAAATATATAATATTTTAACTTGTTTATTAATCAATATATTTAAAAAAATTTTAAGTTTAGTAATAAATAAAATATTAAAGAATATATGAAGTATTTATAAAAGCATAAATTAAAACTAGTCAAAATGATTGTTAATAATTTTAATTTTTAATTTTTTGACCTTTTTTTATAATAATTGCTATAAAAAGAAGAATAATAATATAGCTTTGCATGGTTTAAATAATTATTTATAAAATATGTAAATAAAAAATTTAATTTAAATTTTTGTAAAAAAATATTTATTACAATCAATAGTTTAGACAAAAAATCAAATTTAATAATAATAATTAATTCTATAATAATAATAATTAATATTTAAATATTGATTTATAAGTTTAAGTTTTTTTTTAAAAAATATTCTTTAATTATTTATTAAGTATTTAATCTTAAACTTTGTTTCAAACTTCTTTTCAATTTTTTTATTATAATATAAATAAATAAATAATTTTTTAACTTTTTAAGAAATTATTTGTTTATATTATCTAAAATTTAAAGTTTGTTATATATATTTCTTTGTTTATTTAAAAAATTTTCTTTTTAACTTATTTTATTAATATTTTTAAAACTTTTTTTTACTTTATTTATTTTCTAAAAGCTTTTTTAATCAAAATATTTATAGTTATTTATTTCTTTAAATTATTTTTTACTAAGGTTCTAAACCAAGTACCAAAATAGTATCAACTTATAATAAAGTTAATATATGAATTGTGACCTACTATATTAAACTCATAGTAAATCCAGTACCAACTTGGTACTGAAATGATACTATTAGAAATCTTATTTTTTACATATTTAATTTTAATTGATTTATTTTATTCAAATATTTTTTTAATACAATTTTTTGATAAAATCTTTTGTTTTTATATTAATAAAAATTTTATTTTAATATAATATTGTTAAGGTTTCTTATTAATATTACTTAGTTTATATAATTTTAAATCTTAACTTATTTTGTTATTAATCTTGTTCTTATTATGTTTTAATTTTGATTATTTGAATTATAATTTGTTTTTATACAATATATTAAATTAATTTAAAAAAAACTCTCTTCTGATCGCGTCCGTTTTGTTAAAAATTTTCCTTTTATGGTAATTTTAAGCAAGAAAAAATGTTTTACACTCTTTATC
>CAJVPV010002479.1:0-13046 GCA_910591835.1 Acaulospora morrowiae
TAGGCACTGCGCACTAAAAAGGCTATCTATCTTGAGAGTGTCACTAAACAAAGGAGTGACCATGCAGGAGGTTGGCAATTATAATGCATGATCGACAGATCGACCTGCGTCATTGTTAAACTTGAGCCAAATAAACATGTCTCTTTTAAGGAGAAACCATTTTCCAACATAATATGACATAGACAAAATAGAAGCAACAGACTCACCATATTTCACCATAACAGTGGGCATAGCCACTACTTAGTCTTATCTATTGATTTTAAATTTTTTTACGATATTAGTTAAATATTAATAAGTAGGCAAGCATTTAATTCTCCTGAAATAATGAGAGAGATGTTGTTTCTTTTAACGATGTATACATTGTTATATACAATATCAAAATAAAAAAATGATATTTATTTATTGGAGAAACTCCTAAAAAAATAAATAAATAAATAATTTAGTTCATATAATTTCAAGATTTGATAAAAATAATAAATATTTATTAAATAAATATTTATTTTAATATAATTATTATTACTTTGAAGATTTTTAAATTTTTTTAAAATAAAAATTTCCAGAGTTTTTTATTATTAAAATTTTTTATATTAAAAATTTTTAAAAACTTTTGAAGATTTTCAAAGATTTTTCTGGAAATTTTTTGATGAAAAAAGCCAAAGCTGAATAAACACCTGGAAAATCTTAGATAAATTATGTAATATTCAAACATATTGGCCCTACAGGTCTTATTAGACTAACAACACTCTTTAATTGGATCCTCCAAACAAAAAAAATACAAAAGAAATGGCAACATAATCTCATTTATCCAATTCCAAAAACTTCAAACTAGCAGTACAATCTTAACTCAACTAGACCCATAGCATTACTGAAGATAATTAAGAAAGTATTTATAAAGATCATTAACAAAAGACTTGCACAAGTCTTAACAACATATCAGATTCTTTTTCCTTTCAACTGGGCAGAACTTCTAGGAGAAGGAACACATGAATCAATAATAATTATTAATCATATCATGGAAGAAGCAAGGGATGTAGAAAAAGAATTCTGGATGCTCAGCCAAAACATTAACAAGGCTTATAACTCAATAGAGTATACAATATTCAACATAGCAATAAATTACATCAAGATTTTATATTTTATCCAAAAAATAATTATAAGTTATATCACAAAACAAACCACTCAAGTAATTACATAACATGGACTTACTGAATCCTTTTAGATTGAACAAGAAATAGATTAAGGTGACACAATATCACGACTTCTCTGGCATATTTACTATAATTTACTTATTACAAGAATAGAAAAATCAAAATTAGGCTACAAAATAAATTTAAAAACACCTATCATATGCTTTGGACAATGGAACAGATATATAATATATACAGTATATCATCAGTTTTATATATAAATAACACAACATAATTCACAAATTCAAAGAAAAACATGCAAAAGATTGCAGACTTGATAAACAGCTATATGAATATTGCAGGCTTAAGGATCAACCTCAACAAATCAACACTGCTGACTATCAACAATACTCAACAACCCACCATTCAATTTCAAGCAAAACCAATCTTGGTACAGAGCAAAAAAACAACAATCAGAATCTTGGGCATATGGATAAGGATGGGTCCCTAAACTATTTAGCATATAAAATTTCACAGATCAATTATGTCCCTTTTGAAGGGACATAATTATTTATTCATTACTTTAATAGGGACATAATTCAAAAAATACTTGAATCAAGTGTCCTAAATTGTAAAAAACCTTTGTAGGTAGTTTTTTTTTGACCTTATATTTAAAAAAAAACTTTTTTAATAGTAAGGGACATTTGAATTATATCCTCACCTTTAATTTAGGAACCCATTTTTACATATGGATAATAAGCTCAAGATCCAAAAAATATCAAAAATAATTAATAAAGGACAAAACAACCTTTATGATAAGATAACTACAATCCAAAAAAATTACAAATAAACAATACAAATATATTATTAATCAAGTGTTTACCCTAACATTAGAATATCTAATTCAGGACACAATTCTTTTTCAACAAGAATGTAACACAATTAACAGCAAAATTATAGTGCTCTTTAAATATAAATTAGCTCTTCTAACAATAGCAATTAACAGTGGAATCCATCTCCACACAGGATATAAAATCTTCAACATATATAACAGACAGGTTAAATTAATAACTATGAGATGGCTCCAAGATCTCAACGAGATGAATATCATGGGACAAATCATAAGAACAAGATTACAGTATCTACAGAACTAGGCATGGACTACTAAAAATATCCTGCAGGCTAAATACAGTATCATAATGGCTTCACACAAAAACTTAACAGCACAGATTCTAAATATACTAAAACTAAACAATCTCCAGATAAGGTTAACAGCAGCATACAAATTGACATTACTTCTATCTTGGAACAACTGGACACTAATCAAAGAACACATGACACATGAATAGTATAACAAAAACAAAGCCAACCTAAGAAAACACAACCTCTTTTATCTAGAACAAATAAAGAATACTACTAATTCATATTGTATTACATGGACACACTTTAAAACCAGAACAGAAGCAAAATATATAGGGTGTAAACCCAACTGGTTTGAGAAGATTATCCAATAACAAGAGTATAACAATATCTCTTCTTCCAGGACAACAATAAATACATTCATTACCTGTAACCTGGCAAACCAAGAGAAAATTTGTAAATATAAATATATCTTGGCAATTATTAATCAAAATATATACATAGAAAAGGTAAACAAATGGGCCAAGATCTTGAAAAACTCATTTAAAGCATAGCACTTTACACAAATAGCAGATGACTTACCAATTGAAAAATACAAAGAATGTAATATGGACACAGGAAAAAAACAAACACATGTATCAGAAAAATACAATTAAAAAATACAATTATATTTCTAGTCAAAACAACAAAAACCAGTTCAAAATCTTTTAATCAGATAATAAGAAATCTTTCACAAATACAAATCTCATCAAACTTAATCAGACAGGTATACAAGTAAAGTAATTCAATACCAAAGAAGAAAAATGTGATCCATATAGAAATCAATAACAGCAGCAGCAAATCAATAATAAACACATTGAATCTAAAAACACTAAAATTGCAGAGTCCAATCCAACAAGAACTAAAACATATCCAGGAACAAATACAAGGTTGAAAACTTACAGAAGTATACACAGATGGATCCATAGAAAAATACAATAACAATTAAATAAAAATAGAGATAGAAGGTATAATTATTAATAGAAAAACACTTGAAGAAATAGAATTCAAAGGCAAATGTAAAGGATTCCCATTATCCACAAGAGCAGAGTTAATGGCAATACTTATAGCAATAACATTTCTTAATTCAAAAACAGAAACAATCATATTTACAGATAACCAGTACATAATTCAGGCAATACAATTAGAAACTATAATAAAACAAAGGATAGCAAAAGGAACAAATATATTTACAACAATTCTTATTCATAAGAAGATTAGAAACAGGATAACAATAACAATACTGAAAAAGAAAAAGATAACTCTTTCTGCTGATTCCTTTGCCAACACAAAAAACAGATGTTCCAAGGAAATTTTTATATTTTTTTGTAATAAAGTCTATACACTTTCATTAACAACATTCATACCAAGAGACTATAGTCTCTCCCACTTGTTCCTTTCTTTCTTTGACATAAACTTTTTATATTTCTGTGAGTAAATATAAGAAATACCTACATATAAAATTAAAGGCAAGAAAACTTTTTTAGAAAAAAAAACCTGTAGAAAAAACACTCTTCTTTCTTTCTCCAGAGATTCAAGACTTTAGAAAAGACTGGCACAGTTTTTGGAACTCTTCTCTCATCTTTTTCAAGCTTCCTTCTATCTTTTCAAGTGTGTAAACTTTTTCCTGTTTTTTTGGAGGAATTTTGCCTATCTCAGTTTGATCTTGAATTTCTGATTACACCAGAATCCTTGAATGGTGATTGGCTCAAATTTAGAACTGGTTGATCTACATGTAGCAAGAAATGTAAACAAGACATGTAACTCCCATGTGCCCTATCTCGTACAACACAAAACTTGATGATACAATTGGATATAATAAAAAGAGCAAGGTGATGAGGTGTTCTTTTGTTAAGAAGTATTATAATGTTTCCTTCTTCCCTTTTGGACTGGTTTCTTTTCTCTTCAAGATTAAAAGAAGTTTCATCCCAATTCAGTAACAAGCTTCCTCTATTGTTAATTATCTTGAAAATAGTTGGAGAAAGGGGTTTTGAAATTATCCATTGGTTGAAAGAAGCTATAAATCCTTGAAAATTAGGCTGGAAGAAAAATCGCCAATCAAAATATTAACCCTCTCTAAAGGTTAGAAGTCTTTGAGTATAAAATTTCAAGAATTACTTTCCTAGAAGTGTCTTTAAACATTCTTGGTTAACAATAAAATAGCAGAAATTAAATGGTTTGCCCAGTTGCAAGTGGTGATAAAAGATTTATCCTGATGGATTGAAGTTGATATTAAAGGATTTTTATTTACTAGAACAAACTCTTCTACTATCTTTTCAATTTCTCTTTAATTTCTTAAAAAATAAAAATTTTTTTTTACCTCTTAAAACCACAGGTTCATATTGGAGTAACAGTCTAAATATAAGCTGCAATAATTTTTCTCAAAGCCAAGGAGCAGTCTTGAAAAAGAAGCAATTTTATTATTCCCTACAATCACACTTAGAGAGTTATATAGCTCATTGACAAGTGTTCTGCATTAGACACAGTTTAGTTCTAGTATATAGCCTCAGTGCTTAATGTATTATTGTAATATTTCTTTAAAGAATAATAAACACAGTAAATGCAATCTGATTTAAGAAAAAAAAAAAACAATACTGAAAAAGATCAAAGCACATACAGAAGAAAAATACAATGATTACATAGACCAGCTGGCAAAAGAAGACAATGAGCTAGACCATATACACATTATAGGTATAAACTGTTAACACATAAAAGAAACAATAGGAACACTACAATGAAATAGTAAAGATCTGGATATAGGAACCAATGGATTTATAAAGCAATGATAAAACAACAAATAAATCAGTATATAGGTAATACAAAAAAAACATAAAGCATGACTAAGTACAGGTAATAAGAAAATAATAGACTGGAGAAAAACATGGGCAAGCCTGTTACTATTAAAAATTACAAGCTTTTATACTAATTAACAAAATCACAACAACAAAAGATTCAGATACAAACTGCTTAATGAAGAGCTTCCCATCTAAGACAAGCTAAATGAGAGAAGGTCAAATATATACAAAAATAAAATATGTTCTTGGTGCAACAAATGAGAAATCACAGAACATGTGTTTAGCAAATACTATGGGAACAAGATCAAAATTATATATCTGCAAATACTAAAAGAAGAAATAGCAAGCAAAATAAAAATACAAGAATGAAAAATAAATTGGAAGAAACAACTTGAATCTATTATTAACAACTCAAAAAGAACCATCAGATATATAATCAAAAGAATCTATAAAAAGAACCTTACTAAGCTAATGGAACAAATTAATGAGAAAAAAATTAAAGATACATTAAGAACAGTTACAAACAGAATAACAGAGAAACTTTGAAAACTCTGGATTCGCAGATACAAAAGATTTCAACAATGGAAAAAAAAATATATAAGCAAAAGAGAAAAAACAAAGAAAAAACAAAGACTTCAAGTTAATACTTAAGTTACAAATACAAGACAGCACAGATCTCTATTTAAAAGAACAGAAGAAGCAAGAAGATTACAAGAAAAACTTATAGAGAATTGGTTAGACCAAGAAAAAAACATAATTAATTTCAATTTCTATTATTATTCATATAATAACAATACTAATGGGGCCTTGATATGTTAGTCTTGACATATGCCATAAGATAAGTCAATAACAATAAGCTGATATGGAGTCAAATCGATATAGCAAAACATATATATAAAATAGTTTATAGATAATAAGTCTTGTAACAAGAAGTATATATATAAACTAAATAAAGTATGTTAGACAAGACCTTGCTAGTTGAAAATAATAATAATAATAATAATTTTATTTTATTAACAAATAAAGATTCAATATTAATTAATTTAAAAAACTTTTTGTTGATTTTTCAAAAGATATAAATTAAAAAAATAGTGAAAATTTAATAATTAAATAGAAATAGCTGTCATATATTAAATCTTTTATTTTATTAATAAAAACAACTTTTATATATTAAGTAAACTTGTTCCTTATAATAAATTCTATATATTATTAAATTTTTATTAAATTTAAACAAATTTTTATTATTACATTTAACAATTTTTTTCTAAATGAAAAATTTTGACATCCACACGATTTTTATAACTACTGTTTTAATAAGTAATTTGATATTAATAAATTTTGTTCAGCATATATTAAAGTATTTAAATATAAATTTTCATAAATTTTCACCTGATATTTAAAGTTTTATTTAATAACAAATTATTAAATTTTTATATTTAATTATAATTATTAAATAATTTTAATTAATTACTAATAGTAGTTACATATAAAATTTTATTGTTATTATTAAAACTTACTTTTATTTACTAAGTAAATTTATTCTTCAATATAAAATACATATACTGTAAAGTTTTTATTAAATATTAATAAATATTTAATATTGAATTTTATAATTTTAATTAAAATAAATTTTTATATATATTATTAAATATAAATATAAATACTAGGTAAAAATTTATGAAACTTAATATTTAAATACTTTAATATATGTCAAACAAATTTATTAATATAAAATTACTAGTTAAAACAATGGTTATAAAAATTGTATCAGTATCAAAATTTTAATAAAAAAATTAAAAAATTTTTATTTAGAAAAAAATCATTAAACATAATAATAAAAGTTTGTTCAAATTTAATAAAATTTAACTATATATAGAAGTTATTATAAAAAACAAGTTTACTTAATACATAAAAGTTGTTTTTATTAATAAAATAAAAAATTTAATATATGATAATTATTTTTGTTTAATTATAATAATTCTTAAATGGTTTTTTATTTATTAGGAAGATTGTAATTTCGAATTAATTATATAGTAGATTCAATTGCTTTTGAAATTAAAAAATTATTATAATTTTATAATTGTTGTTTTTAATTGCATGCATAATATTTTATTGAATAGTTAAAAACTATAACTTTTAAGTAAAAATATTTTTAATGTGATATAGAATCATCATTTGTTTTTATAATAAGTTTATAATGTTACTTCATTAATTGTACTAATCCAATTAGAAAAGATTATAAAATATATTACTATTCTTATTACATATATTGTTTCAATTTGTTCAAAGCTTTTAATAACTGCTTTTTTATATTATTTTTTTATAATATTTTATAAGTTTTCTATGAAATTTAAATTGGAACTATATATATGATGAAATTAAATTCAAAAATTTTTCAAAAATTGTATTAATATTAAAACATAATAAATTAATTGAAAATCATATTTAATTGGAATTGTATTATCATGTATAGTAAATATCAATAATATGATTACATGTATAATTGAAACTATTGGCTAATTAGTATAAAATATAAAATATATATTTTTTTAAAAACTTTTTAATAATCTTGCTTAATTGTTTCAGATCTCTATCTTGTTAAAGCTTTTATTTGTTTTGGCATTTTTAAAATCTCAGATATGTAAAATTTATTGTTTATTATTTCTGTAAACAAAATAAATTAATTTTATTGTTTTTATAAAATTCCTTTGTATTATTTTTTTTTAATTTTTTAGTAAAATACAAGTTGATCATGGATTTCTTATTACTTTTTTTTTTAACTGCTAAGGCGAGACAATACTTTAATTTTTTATTAATATAGTTAGGTTATTACATATGTTACATATCTAAATTTTTTAAGCTATACTAATATTTTTATATTAACTAGAATATACCCACAGGTGTAACCCATCCAGGTATAGTCTGTCGCTTTGCTTGCTTACCCAAGCATTTACCATTCACTTTTTCTTGTCTTTAACTCATTTCTAACCGTAATTTTCTATCTTTCTTGAGTTACCCAAGAACAGATAAGAACTTTCTGCTGTTTTAGGCTGTCTTATCCAGCATGAGTAACCATTAAGGCCAATGTATTACTGGATTGGATCTGGACTTCTTTTTCATAGAAGAGCAATTCTTTATACCCATAGGGAAGTGATCGTCAATTCTTTTTGTCTTTTATTTTTGGAACTGGTAACCTCGCACTTCTTTGCTGTTTCCAGCGATCGTTATATCACCAACCAGATGATCGTCGCACCACAACACCTTTTTTCTTGATAGTCACAATCTCATTGCCTGCGGGATCTGCATGTGAATCGGCTTGTATTGAGAAATGACACTTGACAGGTTATGATGCCGGATACTATTTTTATTCTATTCAACCGCCTTCACCTGGAGTTGAACTAGTATCTTGTGATCTGACCTGTGGAGCACCAATCACTGTGCTATGGACCCACAGGTCTTATGGATCCCTTATTACTGTTTACAATGTTTTTAAAAAGTTATAAGATTATTTTATTTATAAAACAATTAGACTTTAATTGTAATTTATATGTTTTTGGACTCAAATTATATAATTTTTTTTAAACTATTAAGTATTAATATTGCAAAATATATAATTTTTTTATATATAAGATTAGCTAAGTATTGTTTAATTGTTTAATATAATATATTTATATTTATATTTAAAAACTTTATTAATAATATTTATGTTAAAATAGAAACCCTCCACTAAATATATTGTTCTATTGCTTATAATATTGAATTTATAATTTTATTATTATTCTTTAATATATATATACTTTGTAATTATTGTTTTTAATTTTTTTATAATTGTAATAAATTATAAACAGATTAATATTTATTTGTACATATATTTTATTTTATTTTATATCTATTTTTTTTACAAATGTAATATATTTTATTATTATATTTTATTATTATATTTTGATATTTTTTTAAAAAATAATTAATATTAAAGAATATAAAATTTTTTTCAAATATATTTTTTTAAGTAGGTAAACATCATTTCTTATTTGTATATAACAAGATATATATCATAAAAGAAACAACATCTCTCATATGTTAGTACAATGAGTTATATACTAGCTTGCCTATAGTAACCATATGACTAATATTGAAAAGAAAGTTTAAAACAATATATCTTGTCATATGGCACCAAGCAGCTATAAATACCTATTCAGTATTAAGGGAAATGATGTTTGAAAGAGATAATATTAATTTTTAAATACATTTATTATAATTATAGTTACATTGAATAAAAGAGTTAGTGACAATTGTTAGTAGGTCTATGATAATTTCATTTTGGATATCATTGGAGTGTGAGCTTCTGCTGGAGACAGTATAATTTCTTTTTGATTTAACTAGATTGGTGATATTTAGTAATTTGTTTGATTTCTATTTGATACTTGTAAGAGGTGAGGTGTTGGTATTGTTGCATCATGATTTTCAAATCGAGTTATATAATTGGGTTAGGAATTCAGTTGATGCCTTGACCCAGTTGGTGATGTTTGTTGTAAAAAAGATTCTATCAGTCATGCCACATGACAGTTTTATGACTTGCCATATGTGAGGAATCAGTTTAAGATTGTTATCTGGATGGAAAATTTGATTGGTATTGTTTATAATTTGATTGGTCTCTTTTGAGACTTTAGGACACTTGAAGACATACTGGATGTCTTTAGTGTGAAGTTCGCATCTTGGACAATACCCATTTGAATATTGATCAGGGTGATATTGGTAAAGTGTTTGACAAGTTGGGAGTGTTCCTAAGAGAAGTTTAATTCTAAACACTATTAAGTTGCTATAGCTATTGTTGTGCGTCTTTTTGATATTTTTATTAAACTGATTAATGATTTTTAAACCATGTGATATATGACACCATTCAAAAGTTTGGAGAACTGAGGTGCTTTCACAGATCATATAATTTCTGGTAATACTGAAAATTTTTTTACACCATCTGATACTGCTACCCAAACATGTATTGTTAATTATAGGGTTCTCTGAGAAGTGTGATAGATAATTACTTTATTGAATTGTCTTGTTTGTAAATAGTCTGAACTTAAGTTTGATATATATAACTTCTATTGACTTCTGTTTCAGGATTTGATTTATTTTCTGAATTAGGAAAGAAAAGTTGATTTTGACTATTCTTCTCGGATGAGTTGATACTGGTTAAAGGATTTTTTTGTTATTTCTGATTTCAATAGTATTGCACTGAGAACTCTATTGAATAATGTCGAGTATTGTTAGTAAAATATTACCAGGAGCTAGACAGGTATTGAAGAGTTCTATCTTGCACTTGTTGATAACTAAATAGCTTTTGTGAGATTGAATATAGTAGTGTTGGTGATGTTTCACTTCTTGAAGTAATGCTCTGAGAGATGGGTTGTTGTTGATGTTAATTGATTGAAGAGTTTATTCGCTTCTGTATAGTGAATTGATGATTTCATCGATAATGTTTAGTAGTTGGTATTTGTTAGTACTGAATGGATTGAATGATACCCATAAAGTTAATGCTGTTGAGCTTGTGAATGTTTTTCAGCAAAAGCCATGGGATTGTGTACCGACTGGGCATCCTGGACATCTGAAAAGGTTATTAGTTGGATTTATTATAAAGTGTTTTCCCTTAAGCATCATTTCTTTTTGCACTGATAATTGTCTTTTGTGAATCTTAACTATTGTATTTGATCCATGTATGAACCAAAATGTTGCTCTGGGATTTGATATTGGACTATGTGATCCTATGAGATTCTCATTATTTGTAAAGGTTTTGAATCAATTTGGTTCTGGGCCTAGATGAATTCTTCTTGTATATGAGGCGAGTTGGTATCATGTAAGTTTTGGTAATGTTACTGAACTTCAATAGTTGATTAGTAAACTTTAGATTAAATGCATTTGTTGTATTTATTGCTGTTTTTTTGGATTGGAGTTGTAGACCTGTAAATAGAAAGTCAATTGAATTCTCTGCATTGTTTCAATAGAACGTACACTCTGTTGGACATATATGGATCTTAAGATCTTTGGCAATTTTTTTCAAATATTAACTACTTATTTGATATTTATAATTATAAAGTTATAGCATAATTAAATTTAAATTGATTAAACTATTAGTATTTATTTATTATAAATATTTTTTTAAAAATAATTAAACTACTCTATAAAATTAAAAATATTTATATTGTTGTATATTATTTCTACCTTAGAAGAAAGATAAAGACGAAGAACTAGTAGCAAGGAGGCACTTTAAATGAACAGGACCAATGTGATGTGCTAAAGTTCCTAGAGGTATACAAATTAATACAATTCTGAGGTGTATGAGTTTAGGTAAAAGAAGCAATAGTGATTTGTTTTGTAAAGGTCAAGATGTTTATTAATAAAATATAAGTTCAAGCCTGCCAATTCCTAGATAAAATTGGTGCCTTTATATATATATTTGAGTTATATTATTTTCATACATGATAAAGATAAGTTATAAGAAATAATAGAGATATAAAAGAAGTGTTATATTCATTAAAACAGTTATCTATATATGTTAGCATAAAAACAAATACTCTGGCGAAGATATAATAATAAGAATAAATAAATAAAATAGGAAATATTTTAGAGCACCAATAATATAAAAAGCATAGTGCTAAACAATAACAAGAATAATAATACAAGAATTATTCTAGAAAGGATAACATTTCAAGGATAAATGCTAATGAAAATTGGGCAAGGGTTATTGAAGATCTTGGGTGAAAATTAAGTGTAACAATATATTAAAAAATTAAATTAATCAAGTTGTAATACATATACATATATTATATATATATATTATATAACAAAACTTTTGAAATTTTTATTATATAATATAAATATAAATAATTTTTTCAAAACAAAAACAATTCATATAAAATTTTAAACAGATAAATAACATATTTTATAAATTTATATATAGTGTAAGAGGGACCAAAAAAATTAGATAGATTCAACATATGTCATCCTCACCCAATTAGGGTTTAATTGGGGCTTGAGAGATTTTTGGGATTTTTGGGATTTTAGGGATTTTTGAGATTTTTGGGATTTCTTAACATGTATATAAAGAGAGGAATGTACTAGAGAAAAACAACAATAAAAATACCGTCCTTTTATCATAAACTCAGACTAATATCTAACACTTTCACTTACCTCGTGCCACATCTCCACGCCTCTTTCGACGTTACACGATCGGCGATCGCGATGTAGCGACAGACTCGCCATTATCACCCCCAACAATAGTATATTGTTAAATCTTCAATTTATTTTATTTTTTTTATAAACTTATCTTTTTAATATGATTTTTTGAAAAACATATACAATGTTATACTATATTATATTTGCAAATAAAATATATTCTATTAACAATTTATTATAATCTTAGAAAAAAAATTTTAAAAAAAATCAATCAAAAAAATCAAATAAAAAAATCGATCTAAAAAAATTATTACATATAAATAAAAAACAATTAATTAACATTTACATTAGAATTTAAAACTTATTATAAGAACTTTGGCAATTAAATTATTAAATATAAATGATAAAATTTCTTATATGAAAATTTCAAGATATCAAGAAAGCTTAAGTTATAAAAAATAATTTATCTTTAAAAATTATTATACTATTTACTACTTATAATATAGTTTATATTATTTAAGCAAAAAAATGTCTTGATTATAATTGAAAAAAATTTTTATTTTTTAATAAAATAACATATTTAAAAATATATTTAATATATAAAATACAAAATAAGTTAAAAATTATATTAAAATTTTTATATATTGTTACATTTGATCTTCGCCCAAGATCATCACTATCCCTTGTCCGATTTTCATTAGCATTTACCCTTGAAATGTTGTCCATTCTAGAATAATTCTTGTATTACTATCTTTGTTATTGTTTAGCACTGTAC
>CAJVPV010002480.1:0-13045 GCA_910591835.1 Acaulospora morrowiae
TACGTACTAATTGAAAAGTTGCAATAGGCTACAATTAACTTAATTTCCATGTATCTTAAAGATTGTTAATGTAATGATGATAAACTTTTGTTTAATAAATGTCTTGCATTTAATGCCTATTTGCGATTTAAAAAAAAAAAATAATAAAATAAAATAAAATATAAAATTAAAACAATTCCAAAAAAAAAATTCATATTTTATTAAAAAACTTTCTTTTGATTATGTCTTTTTTTTATTTAAAATTTTCATTTATAATAATTTTGATTAAAAAAAATAGTTTATACTTTTTAACACAAGTAAGCTATAGTTCAAAAACTCAAGAACATTAAAAACAACTAATGCAATAAAATAATATCTCTAATCAAAGTCTATTCAAGTTTGAAAATCTTGTTTATTTTTTGGTTGCATAGAGAAAAACCTATGGCAATATACTTTTATTTTTTTGTTTTCTTGCAATTTGTATCTTTTTAATATTATAAAAATCATTTTTATTGTTATTATTACACTTGTAAAATTTATAAATACTTTTTAAAAAATATATTCAAATAAAATTATAGAGTCTAATATTTGTTTCAATATAATTTTTACTTGAAATTTTATTTTGGTGATTCTTACTGCATTACTTAAAAAAAATTTATAATCTTTTTCAATTACAAAAACTAAAATCAATTTATTTCTTTTAATTAATTAATAACTGGCAACTGTCCAATCAGAATTTGTTATATCATTTCAATAAAATAAACAAAATCAGTTTAAACTAGTTTATCAATTCAATAACAATAACAATAACAATAATAATAATAATAATAACAATAATAATTATTATAACAATAATATCAATTATTATATTATTAACAATTATAATAATAAACAATATTATATATATTCTATTATCTATAATAATTAAAGATAGAAATATTATAATATTAGGATTAATAAAAAAAGACTTTATTAAATATAAAAAAAACTAAATAATTTTGTTATTTTTTAAAGGAAAAGAAGTTTTCTTATATAAATAATTTTTCTATATGGATAATTATTTTTGAAAGCAACAAAAATGCTAGATATGATTTTTTTAAATCCAGCTTTTAAACAATACATATATAATATAAATTTTAAGATCACCAGAAAATTTCTGATTCACCTTTAAAAATAATTAATTACCCATATAAATAAATAAAGTAATAATATATAATATAATATAATATATATAATCTTATTGATTTTTTAGAAATTATAAAAAATAAAAATAAATAAAACAATAATTAATATTAATTAATACAATTAATTAATATATTATTAAACTATTTATAAAATATTGCATATAACTCAAATAAGTTAAATAAGATTAATAATTGATATTTTACTAAATACCAATAATAATTCTATATTTAATTAGGATAATAGTTATTGCAAATATGATATATATTTTAATATCTTATTGAAATATAATTTTTTAATAATTCAAGTTCTTAATATCCTAAAAAAGTATAATTTAAAATATTGCATTCCAATTGCAATGTTTTTCTATTGACTTGTTTATATTATTTATTTTATTATTTATATTATTATATTGTCTGAAGATTTTCTTAAAGAAATAATTGGTTTTCTATTTATAGATTTTATAGTTTACTTAATCTAATTTTAATTTTAATTATATTTATTTCTTTTCTTTTAATTATTTTATTTACAAATTCATAAAAGATTTTATAAAATTTTCTGTGTAGATAAGTATAAATACTATTTAGATGCAGTTAGTATATAGTATTATTTTAAATTTCTCTTTTAATATTAATTAAATATGTATGCATAAGCAAGCTAACATTTAATTTTATATAAAAGATACTATCTTTTTTTATGATGCATACCCTATTATATACAATATTAAAAAAAAATATTATTTATCTATAAGAAAAAAAATTCCAAAAAATTAAAATTTATATTATATATATTATTTTATATTATTTTTATCTCAAGAGAAAAATAAAAATAGAAAACCAGTAATAGAAAAATATCTTATTTGAAAGAAAATGCTAAAATTCTTATGATATATCAAAATTAATATAGTTCTGAAATATATAAAATCAAATAAAAGAAACAATAATAATTTGTTTTAATAAAGATCTATTTATTTATTTAATAAAATAAAAATTCAATCTTGTTAACTTTTAAGCAAAATTAAAGACTTTATATACATGTTTGGGTTATAACAAATATATGCTATAATAAAAATATAGATTAAAATATAGATATTTTGTTTATTTTTTTTTCATAATCAAACAAATATTTATAGAGTTTATTTAATATTAATATATAATACATATCAGTTTAACAACTTTTATTACAAACTTTTGAATATAATACTTGAATATCTGCCTTAGATAAAACTATCTCTAAATATAATCTTGAAGATAAATAAAATTGCATATTCTCATATATTCTACTTGAAGTATATTTTAAAGTCATAGTCTATGTTCATTACTATAATTTATCTTTTTAAAATCTTAATTATGTTTTATATTTCTAGCTATTTTTTCTCTTCTTTGATCTTGTTTTACAAGATTTTTTTGAGTTTCTTTATATGTTTTTCTTCTTTCTTTTTATTGTTTAATAGATTTACCTAATTAACTTTCTTATAACTAAAGCTTGAAGACAATAGAAAGTATTTCTTTAATAGTTTTTTTCTCTTCTTTGGTTTTTTTGCTCTTGAATAAAATTTGTAATCTTAATAGTTTTGATAATATTAATACCTTGATTTTTTTCTCTTTTTCTGATTTGTATCTTGAGAATTGTTTGTATTCTTGAACTTTTTCATATCTGAAATTCTATATATATTGCTTAAGAAGTTTACACTATGTCTTGAATATCTTAATTAATAGTTTATGTACAGTTATCTTAAAAAGCAACAACTGATTTTCAAATATAAAAGTATGCCAAATTATATTATAACTTTTTTTATCCTTTTGTTATATTTTGTACCTATTCTTTTGTTGTTATTTTTTATTACTCTTTAATATATTTCATATAAATTTTTTTTAAAAAATAATTATAACTTCTGGCTATACACAATTAATCAATATTAATAAAGAAAAATACTTACATATATAGAAAATATGAATCCTAAGCAGATAGCAAAAAAATGGGATGAGACCTTATAACAATTCAATGGTTTATTGCAAAATATTAAAAAACTGGAAAAATAACAAATATGTCATAATCTGGTAAACCACAAGTTCTTAATAAAAAAAAAATATGCTAATATAAGAAGTAATCAAAAAACATTATACACTATTACATAAAATTTTAAATAGTCTAGAGCTTAAATAAAATTTACAACTGTAGCAAATATAATATATAATGTTGCAATTTAATCTTGTATCACTCTCAAAAAACTTTTTATATTAGAAAATATAGTAATACAACTGCATGCTTTAATTGATATAAAAAAAATAAAATCAAAACAGGCTATAATTGTTTGTGTAATTTTTTTTGATGAAACAAATGTGAAAATTGAAAAATTATTATAACAAATAAAGGTTTGGCAAAATTCAAAAAAGAGATATTATTTTAAGTATTTGATACCTATATTTAAAAGTGGCTGGTGAACAGTAATTATGTAAGTATGTTTTATAGGTAAAACAAAAAGATACTTTATTTGTCCTTCTCTTTCTGTTTTTCTTTGTTCTCTTAATTTGTCACTTTTTATAATATACTTATTACACCATTCATTAGTGTTAAGTGTTCCATTTTCACACCACTTACATAATACTTCTCTGAATCTTTTTCCATTTCGTGTTTGCCTATTTCCTCCATTAACTGTTTCTCTCTTTTTTGATCTTCTTTTTTTCTCCATTTTTTCTTTATTTTTTGCTATTTGTGTTTGTTCTCTTTCTTTTGCTATCCTTAATTCTTCTCCGGGCATTGTTTTATATTTCTTTACAAATTCTTTGTAAAATCTACAATTCATAATTTTATGACTTGCTAATGTACACCAGTAGCAATATTTATCTGAGCTGTCCGACCAGTTTCGCTTGAAGGTTGGAAAACTTTGTGAGTTGGCAATAATATAATCTTTTGAGTTCTCCTGTTGCCCTTTCATATTCTTCTATAAGTCTTTCAATAGTTCTTCCAATGGAACTAATTTCTCTAAGGGTTTGGTTATTGTTATTCTTTGTCCTTGGATAATTTTTGTTTCTCCTAGGGCCTCTCTAAGGTCCTTGTTCATAATGTTGTCTTGGTTTTTATTGATAATTTCAATTTTCTCTTGATTGTTTATCTTCATTCCTATTTTGTTCTTGTTATTTCTCAGTGACTGGCTGTAGTGTGTCTGGAATAGATGCATTACTGAATTGATGTATATTCTCATTCTAAATCTAATAGTTCAAATCCTAATTCTTCTGTTGTTGTTGTTTCTTCAGGATTTGGGATGAAATTCAACATTATTGTTTTCTTCTTTCAAGATATTACTATCCTGAATTATTTGTTAGTATAATTAGTATATATATATTTTTTATTTTTGCACTTCTTTTTTGCTTGGTTTTTTTGTCATCAAAAATTCTTTGCTTTTATAGTTGATTCATAGGTGAATTGTTTCTTTTTTTCTCAAAAAATCTCTTTTCTCTGTGTAACTTTTAATTTATTATTTATGATTTCTAAAAATGTTCTGTTTTTTTTTTTCAAAATGTTGCATAATCAATTCTTAAATATTTCTACTGAAGAGTGTAAGCATATTCTTAAAAATAATGTTTTTAAAACTAAATTTTCCAATTTAAAAATTCAAAATTCAATTCTTATTTGGTTTTTTAACTTCTTGATTATATTATTGGTTTTAAAAATAAAATTCAAAATCTTCAACTTGAAAATATTCATTTATTTAATTCAGTAACTATTTGTTCATTTTCTTGTGAATATACTCATCTCTTAAGTTCTCAATTTTCTTTCTTGAGTGATTCTGACATAGTGAATCTTTGTAGGTCTCCTTCTTCAAGTTCTCAATTTTGTAATATCATTTCATTATTATAAGTTTCTGATCCATCCTTTATTGAAATAATATTTCTTTATTTCACTTTCTATTGTCTTTTTACTTATTTTTTCAAATTTTGGTTTTCCAGTTAACTTTTTGAAAGTTTTCATTCTCCATTTGAAATATCCTTCTTGTGAATATTTTTGTGTACTTATTTTCTTTTCTTTATTACAATAATTAAAATGTGCTAAACAGTATTGTCAGCATTTAATTGTATCATTATATCACCATTCAACTATTTTTCCTTCTTCTATCCTTGTATTAATAAGTATATTTTTTCATGATCTAATAGGATGCATTACATTTTTTTCTTTTATCTCAAATTTATCTTGTTCACTTCTTGTATCATTTTCTATTTTTATAAGTCCTTCACATAATGTACATCTTTGTCCATATTCACTAGTCTTTTCTATTCTTTTTTGTTCGATAAATTCATTTTTAATGATTTGTTCATAATAAAGATTTCTGAAATGTTTATTTAATAATATTACATTTCTTGAAAGTTTCCAACTTTCTAGTTCATAATTCTTATCCTATGTGTACCTATTAAGACTTTCTCCATATATAAATCTTTTTGATCTTTCTATCACTGGTTCTTCTATCATGAATTTAATGATTAGTGAAATTACTTGTATGATATTTTTTATCTGTTTAGAATCTTTATTTTTATAGATATCATTTCATCTTCAACATACTAATAAAATATTTGGATCTCTAGTTTCATTATATATTTTCTGAATATTTTCTAATGTTAAAATATTTTTATATAGTTGAACATATATGTATCTATAGTATTGATGTGCTCTTATGATTGCACTTCTTTCTCTTTCAAAGAAATTAAGTTTTCTTATCTCCTCTTCATAATTTATTACATCTTCTTCATTTACTATTTCATATTTTGAACATATTTCACATGTTATCTTTGTTAATTTTCTATCTCTTGTCACTATTGCTTTTTCTCTATCTTGTTTTAATACTTTTAGTATTAATTTTACCAGTAATTTCTAGTTGATAAAATCTTTTGCACCAATTATATATTTTCTTCATTTTGCTTCTATTTGTTTTTGTTTATTATTTATTTGGATCTTCATTTTTAGTTCATGGGTACACCTGATAAGATTTTATTATTGTTTGTGTATTATTTATATATTGTTTATTATTAGTATTGCATTTATTTGCATCAATTATCAATTTTTACCTTTTCAGTTCTTACTTTTGTTGGTTTGAGGTTTTTTCATACCCTGTATTTATAGTTTCAGTTTTTTTTTATCGTTTTCTCATAACTATTATCATGTCTAACAATTATTCTTACCTTCAATCCAATTATTCTCCAAATTCTCAATATTACTTTTCTAATGTTTTCTCTAATACTTCATCTACTATCAACCCTCCTGTTAAACATCAAAGAGTTGGTGATTATCAACTTTCTGAGACTAATGTCTGTGTTTCTTTTAATCAGTTTGAAAAGATTGTTACTCAACTTTGCACTATCGATAAAAATATAGAGAAATTTTGTAAAAATTCTCAAGAAAGTTTTGGTTTAATCTCTAAACAGACTGATAATTTGATCTTCTTACTAGTTATTCGCTTATTGTGAGAATTCATTTTCTTCTCTTAATTCTCGTGTTGATTTTGTTTATTCTCAAGTTATTTCTTTGAGTATTCATTTAGATACTCTTAACTTATTAGTTGCCGTTTAACATTCAGTTATTAAAAATTTAGTTAAAAACAATAATACTTTACTTTTCATGATTAGTAATCATCTCAGTATAACTTTCAATTCTTCTTCTGGTGACTCAAAACCTTCTGTTTCAAAAAAAGATGATGTAATCATTATAGATAAATCTAATAAATAAAATGATGATTATCTTCCTAATGAAAGCTTCGATTTTTCTTATCATAGCTTTATTAAAAATAATTCTCGTCCTAAATGATCCAAATATTTACAATTTGTTTATATCAATTATTAATCATCATTACCTTTAATTTGTTATTTAATACCCTTCTGTTCATGTAATTATCTTTTCAATTTCCAATAAATTCTATCTCTTATTGGTTTATTTTAATTATTAATTATGGGTTTTCATATTGAAAGAAATAATCACTTTCTTTCTTATTATCCTGATAACTTTCTTCCAATTTGTAATTAGAACTTTAAATTTTGTCACGAGTTTTGTTATATACTTGTTTTTGATCATAAGAATGTCCTTATGGATTCCTTTCATTATCATGATCTTTGTAATTGATTAAGAACTTGTTTTCCTCTTATCTATAATCAAATTAGATTTTACATCTCTTAATCTTGTCTTCTTATTTTGGTTTTATTATTTTCTTTTCTTCTTTTCTTGTGCTCTCTTATCATATATAAATATAAGATTTTATTTTGTATCTTCTTCAATGGATTTAATCACTCTTGATTTTCTTACTCATAATCTTAACAATCAACTTGATTCTCTTATAAATCTTTATGATTCTTGTTGTCTCTATATTTCTTTTCATTTTGACCTTCATTTTCTTCTTCTCAAAATTCTTGAATATCAATCTTCTCTTGCTCTTATTGAGTATTATACAAATTGTTATGCTATTTACGAATACAATTTTTTTATTTGGTCAGATTTAATAGTCCTTATTGATCCATAATATTGATTTCTTCTCTTATTGTTTTCTTAATTCTTTCTGTTTCTGCATTCTTTGTTTATATTTTTTATCCAGATCCTATTGGTAACATTGGTCATTACTTGTATCATTTTAGTACTTTCCTTGATTTCTTAGAATGTTTCATTTGGAAAATTATTCAATTCCCTTATTGTTTCTATCCAAATCCTTTATTCCCATATTTTTGAGATTATGATCATCCTTTCAGACCTACTCGAGATTCCAAAATTTTCTCTATTAATCATTTGGCTTCTCCTAATACTGGTGGTTTCTCTTACCTTTATTTAGTTTGTTCTAATTTCCATACCAAGGCTGCATCATTCTTGAATCCCAATTCTCCTGTTCTGAAGGTTTTTAATTATCTCACTCAGTATCACTGGAAACATTCTATAGGTTTTATCGATTTTGATTATTGTAATACTTCTAAGACCTTGGGTATTTCTGCTTATTCTGCTGATTCCTTAGAAATTAAAAATGCTATCAATATCTCTATTTTTACCTTTCAATTATATAATCATTATTGTGAATATTCTTTTGAATAATTATAATTTACTCTTGGTTTCTTATATTATGTATTTATTCTATATTATTTATTATATGCTCATTCTATATCTAATTATCTCCTTGTAAGTGAGGATATGGAATGAGCTTTATCTGCGTAACTTCAAAATAATTTCTTATGCTGGAGTGCTTAATATTTTTTCTAACATCTTCACTATTATTTCTAAAAATATCTTATCCTATTATGAATACATCTATTATCTTGTATCTTATTATCATATACCATTACTTATTGGTGTTCTTATTATTTCTTTATAGTTGTTAATCTATGAACTTTTGGAACTATTCAATTATTCTTCATCTACATGTTCCTTGTTGGAACCCATATACAAGTTATTTTGTCAAGATAATTTTGAATATCATTTCCTATTATTCATTGATCCTGAATACCCAGGATATTCTTATCTTAACTTGGTATACTTTCATTATCATCCTAAGGTTGCCTGTGCTCTTGGTCAGTCTCTGTCTGTTTAGGATTTAATAATTTATTTTTTTCGACATTATGATCTTGTTGATTCTGATAGTACTTTTATATATGAAGTTGTTTCTTCTAAAGGTGATTCTTCTATTATTTCTTTTAGTATCCATAGTTCTAATTCTTGATCTGAAAAAAATATCAAATCTTTTTCTGTTTGTAAAATTTTATTTATTATAGGTTATCGTTTTAGTAATAGTACTGTTTTATAAATTATCATATACCTTTATTATTTATTTATCTTTAATAAAACTTTATTATTAAATATAAAATTATTTCAAAAATAAAAGATATTAAAAAATAAACTCTTGAAAGATTAAATGTTTCTTTGCTAATGAAATCTATAAGGTCTTCATATAGATTCTTTATGTCTGTTAATATAATTTCATATCTTGTTTTCCATATAGATTCCTTCGCTCCTCTCATAAATTGATCTTTTGTTGGTGCTACAATTATCCCTATGGTGTCATGTAGTTTACTCAAAGTTCCTTTTAATTCTCGTACTATGTTTGGTCCTATATTAACACATTTAGTTAGATTTTATTTCATAAGAAAGATCTTTAAGAACGTTTATAATAGATAGTCCATCATATATTAAGTCTTTACTTGACTGATAACTTTTACAAATCATGGCCTGATATGCTTTCATTAAAAGTTTTTTATGACCTAGGTATCTTTCGATACCCTCACATTTTTCAATACAGTGATATAGAAGTCATAGTGTTTTCAAATCTAGTAAGTTCTCAATCTACCAATTTTAACATTTGTCCAATACTTTACTTGTATTATGAATTATCTTCCTAGGATAATTCCTTTTATGTCTATTCCTTTGTTGCCTCTTCCTTCTATTCTTCTTGACTCGATACCTATGTCTTATAGTTTCTTCAAGATTTGTTTTTCAAAACAAGTTCCTTTAACAATGGGTGAAATAATAATATTTTTGTTCATTTTTCAATATTTTTACCTTCTTTTACAGGGCTTCTGTAAATCATTTTTATCAAGGTATTAGAGTTCAATTTCTTTGTTATTGGAGTTATTTTTGTAAGTCATAGATGTTTTCTTTTTATTATTTTAAGAAACTGCACATGTGACATTATTCTAACAATTATCATACTTCTTAATTCCTAATAAAATTTTCTATCACATGTTGAGGTTCTCTAATTTAGTTATTTATCTTTAGTCTATTCTTATTTTAAACTTATTCATTGCTTCTTCTTATATTGTGTAGTTTTGTGACGTGCTTAAGTCAATTGTCTCCTCATGTGTTGATCATGTGTTTGTTTTTTCGTGATCTGTCTATTTTTATATTGTTTACGTGTCCTTCCTTTTTTATCTTGTTGTTTTACATATGTTCTCTTACTTCTTATAAATTTGTTTTTTCTGTCTCTGTTTGATTGTTATATTCTCTTTTTTGAACATATCTAATGCTTCCACTCCTTGTTATTCTCAAACTTCATGTGAGTCTTTTCCTTTCGTTTTATCCAAAAGGCAATAAAAATTCTCTTACTCAAAATTCTTATGATATCGAGAAGAGTTTTTATATTTTTGTCTTCAATAATATTTCTTAAGTCTATTTTTATGAGAATAGATTTATATTGTTATTCAAAATATAATTTCTCATCATCTTTGTTTTGTATGAGATGGATATCTTTTTCTCATTATTAGCTATTTTGTGTCTTTGTTCTGTTCAAGATGGATATGATTTTTTCTTGAATAAGTTTTTATTGCTTTGCAATTGCTCATATTTTGTTTTTCTTTCTTACAGTTCTCTTTCTTATAATCTTTATGAAGTAGAGCATGACATTCTTCAAATATAAAGTTTTTTTGCTTTTGCTTTAAGATGTTTTCAAATAGCTATTAGAACTTCTCAAGAAAATTCTCTTCATTCTTACTATGACTGCTCAAATAAGAATATTACTATCCAAGATCAAGTTGATGTTATCCAAAGTTAGAATAATATTATTCAAAATATTTGTAAAGAAATTCTTGAAACTTTTTCCAGTTCTTCTAAGAATCATTCTACTATTAAATTAATTAGAGAATTATGTCGTTCTTATAATTTTACTTGCAAAGAAAATGTTCATTTGAATGAAGAAGTTCATCTTCTTAAACAGGAAGTTAATGTTCTTAAAGGTCAATTTGATTCTAAAGAATAGCTTTGTTTCTTCTTTTTCGTCTCGCTTTCTTTCTTTATCATGTGATTTTTATCATTGACTATTATAATAATATCATTTTATTTTCGAAACTATTTATTGAATCATTCTTAAATATTTATTACATTATAAGTTAAATAAACTATTTATTACATGTTATATTTGTTCTTTATATTACTTCATTCAAAAGTAAAGCCATAAATCTTCTTACTCCTATCATTTGTTATTTGTTAATGTTGTATCTAGTCCCCTTTTCTTAAAAAATATACATTTATTTATCATTTATTTTGTTTTTTCTTCTTTCCTTAAATGTTTAAGTGACTTTTTCGATGTTTTATAATCTTTTTATTTTTGATTATAGTTGGGGGTTATTTGTTGTTTTGTTATTTTCTGATTTTTCTTTCTCTTATTTCTGTTTCTGGATTTTTTATTTTTGGATTCTATTATCAATGTATAATTTCTTTAGGTTAGTATATTATTTCTTCTTTGTCTTCTGTGTTTTATGTTCTGTCCTTTTTTTGTTATTTGTCATCTATGTTTTATGGGACAAAGTCTTTATTTATACCTGTTTGCAAGTATATTTCAAATTTTTGCATGACTTATTGCATTATCAAAGTATTATGACATATCTATTTATTCTTTACTATAAGCCTCTTTTCTTCTTTAGATATTATTAATCGATAAAGATTTTTTTTAAATATTCTTGCTGTTCTTTTTCTTCCTTGTTTTCTTGCACCTTTTCGAGTCTTTCACGATGTCTTTGTTACTCAACTTATTTCTTTACATTGTTTTTTATATTGTTTTCTTACATTAATGTTATTTTTTGTATTTTTACAAATTGCTTTATACAAATTATACTTTATATATTTGTCGAAATTCTTTTCTTTTCCTATTTTTAAATCATATTCTTATATAATAAAACTCTCTATAAATTTACATTTCTTTGATATTCATTGCTTATTTGCTTTAATATTGTTATTAGTTTATGCGATTTTATTTTTTGCTATACTTGACTTTTATTATTATATTTCCTTGATAAATTGTTTGCCGGAACACTTTATTTACTAAGTATCTTTGTTTATAATTTCAGTTTCTTTGAGAATATCTCGCTCAATACGTCCCATAGTATTGGATACTTTATTTTCTTGTTCTTGTTTAAGTATTCTATCTTCTTTCAAGTAGTTTTTAATTTTGCTTTTCTTTCTTTCTTGTTATCTTCTTTAAGTCTTGTTAAAAGTCTTCATCTTTACGGACACAAGTATTCATAGAATATTTGCTATCCGTTCTTTAGTCTTCTACTGATGGATTTCATTCTTCAGTTCACCTTCTTCTTCATTTAATAAGAATTTTCTTGATATTCTCTTATTTCTTAATAATTTTCTCATCTTCATCTTTATTTTCTTCTTCCATTAGAGATTTTCTTGGATTTTCGTCTTAATAGACTTCACTTGTTTTTAAATTTAAATTTTAGTTTCATAAGACGTCTTCTTGAGTTTTTTTAGAATTTTCTTAAGTTATATAAGGATTATTCGTTTCTTGAATTTGTATCACATTATTGTTTTTCTTCCACCTTTCGCTGGATTTTCTTTTTTGATAAGCTGTGTTTTAAGAGAACAAATATCTCTCAAAGGGCTCTTTCTTTTATCTTAGTAATGACACATTGTGTATCTTGTGACCTTGTTTACTTATTTTGATTTTTATGCATTGACCAATCAGATTTAAGTGATTATTAAAGGCTTCTCAAATCCTTTTCTGAAATGATAGGCTAAGATTAATTTCTTCTTTTATCTCTACAAATTTGATGCCACTCTCAAATCCCTCTGGTGAGTTTCAAGATATTTATATTCATCTACTTTTGGATGGATTAGATTTTTTATTTCATATAACTTTTCTTATGGATTTTATTTTTAAAGTTTTCTTTGCTTCAATTGGCAAAAATATATCTTTGGTTCTATCTCTACTGTCCAGTATTTATTTACAATTTTTCTTCATTTATTTTCAAGGTTAGTATATTTATTAATTTTCTGTGGAGAGACATTTTAGATTTCCTATAACAATCTAATATTTTTATTATTACTTTTCTTTATTTCTTGTTTGATTAATAGGGTTCCGAAAAAGTACCAAACTGGTATCAAACTGGTATCGAAATGGTACCGATCTATAGTAAATTTAATATAT
>CAJVPV010002481.1:0-13045 GCA_910591835.1 Acaulospora morrowiae
TGATAAAGTTTTATTAGAGGCAAAAGCGATATTTAATTTCAATTTTAAAATTTTTTTGATTTTTTAAAATTAATTTAAATATTAATTAATATATTGATTATAAATATTACTTTACTATATAATGCATAATTTAATTATCTTTCAAATGAATATTCAATTATATTGTTAACATGAAAATCTGGCAAGTCAGTCGCTTGAGCTTGCCTCATGCTGTGTAACAATAGGGCAGGTCTTTTTCTCAAAAGAGGTGTATGAATTTGGTCCAAGCTGTTAGATAATAATACAGATCTACCAATAGATCTAGCATTACAAGGGAGTTGTAACAAGTGTAGCAATCCCACGAATATAATGTGTTGGGGTTGTGTAATGGGACAAATGTCCAACAACAGAATAGGACGAGTAAGAAAAAAATTGCACAGTACCTATATTGATTGCTTCTCCTTTTTACTTATACTCTTATTACTTATATACTTATTTGTAATATATACTTTATACCTGATATATATTTTATACCTGATATATATTTTATACCTAATATATACTTTATACCTGATATACAAATTATACTTTCTATATATTTTCTATATATTTTTTTTACTATCTTTTTTCATGCTAACAATATAAATTGATTAAAAAATGATAAAGTTTTATTAGAGGCAAAAGCGATATTTAATTTCAATTTTAAAATTTTTTTGATTTTTTAAAATTAATTTACATATTAATTAATATATTGATTATAAATGTTATTTTACTATATAATGCATAATTTAATCATCTTTCAAATGAATATTCAATCATATAAATTTATTAAAAAGTGATAAAGTTTTATTAGAAACAAAAGTGATGTTTAATTTCAATTTTAAAAAACTTTAAACTTTACTATTTTTTCAATTGTTATTCTTATTATTCTTTTATCCACCTACCTATTGAATACTGTTATATTTATTATTTTTATGGTTACATCAAATATTATCAAAAATAATCAAAAGTTTCAAATAATTATTAAAAAAAAAAGGATTTTCAATACATGTTTCAGTTATTTATTTTTTAAAAAAACCAGTGATCTACAATCTTTAGAAATAATTGACACATATAATTTATTATCTTTAATATCTATTAAAAAATTTATTAACTAATAAAAAACTATCAAAATTCATCAAAAAATTAATTTACTTATTATTATCTAATGCTTGATTAATTAAATATTCTATACTAAAATTATTATTATTATTATTACTATTATTCAAATCTTTAAAAAAATCATTAATTTCTGAATCTATATAAATTTCATTATTAATAAACATTTGATTCAAAAAATCTACACAAACTTCTATTGCTAAAACCCTTCTTAATTCCTTTTTATTTACCAAATTTTCAGCTAATTGAGGTTCAATATTATCTTTATCATCTAATAAAATTGTTTCAAAAGAATCATCATCATTAATTTCTTATAAATCTATCAAATTTTGTGTTGCATAGATCATCTGATCTTGAATTTTATCACTTGATAATAAATTTCCATAATACTAAAGTTGATTTTTAATTTTTGATATATAATACTGTTAACATTGAAATGACGAGTCTGTTGCTTGAGGCAGGTCAAACTCACGTAATATTGGAATAGGTTATTTTTCTTTTTTTTACTTGAGACATGGATTTAACTTAGCCAATCTTGAATCTATAATTAATCTTCTTCTTTTTTTTGTCATTCTTTGTCAATTGTTTGAGTTACTATTCCTTTTAGTAACTACCAGAACGATTCTCTCACGACAACATTATTTTAAAAGGGAGGTTAATTACTAACTTCCTTTTTAAGCATATCTATCACACTACTACTTTTAGTAATCTTTAATTAACACTCACATGACCATTTCGCACTTCTATCAAAGAGATAATTTATTATTACTAAATTAAGTTAGAGTTAGCATTATTGTTATTATTGTTTGAATTTCCTTTTTTCTTTTGTGCTTTTGTCACTTCTATTTATATTACTATGGCTATCTGTTATAAGACTATCGCTATGACTCATAAACTATTATACTATATAAACTATTTAAACTTCTGATTACATCATTTAAATAATTACTAAGATATTTCCATTGCTTTGATTAGACGCATAATGCAGATGTCACGTTTATAGGCCTTATCTAAGCAATTTCTCCACTAACAATACAAAAGAATTTTTGTTATTATAAAAATTCTATTAGAACTTAACTTTGTTTTTCTTTGTTTATAGAACTATTTTAATACAGAAAAAATTTTTTTACAATTGGCTGAATATAATATAATATTAAGTAACTTGAGAACAATTCTTTGTAAATGTATAGGTTTTTTAAACAAGTCATCTATCAAATTTTAGGAGTATCTCTTATAATGTCATAAGGTAAATTATATGGAAATTTTTTGAACCAATGTTTTTGCATTTGAGAAATTAATATCAAAATCACTTGTTTATCGCCTCCTATTTTTTTGAGTAGATTACTAGCATAAAAGCAATTTTTTTTAAAATAACTATTATGTAATCCACAATCTTAAATATAATATTAAATTAATAAATTAAATATAATAATAAATATAACATTCAATAATTTACTACAATATAAAAAATATAAAAAATAAACTAACACAAATATTGAATATTAAAATTCATTTTATCTTTTGTTAAATTGATTAATATAATAATTCTGGAAATCCTTTGAAATCAGAATAGAAATAGAAATATGATTGATAATATAAGCCAGTCAATATAATTAAACAAAACAATTGGTTAAAGTTGTTGTTTTAAATTCTAAAACTAAAATTACACTCTTGATTGGTTTAAGAATTATAATTATCTAACATATGTCTTTAAAAAACCTCCTTGTTGTAATAATTTCCATACAATTATTGCTTAATATCCTGAATTTATTATCGATCTATTAATTTTTTTTTTTTTTAGTAGGTAAACATCATTTCTTTATTTGATTTGTATATTAAAAGTATACATCATGAAAGAAACAACATCTCTCATTTGTAAATACAGTAAGTTTAATGCTAGCTTGCCTACAGAAATCAAATAACTAATATTAAAAATAAAATTTTAAAACAATATATCTTGTCAAATAGTATCAAGTAGCTATATTTATCTACTCAGTGTTGAAAAAAATAAAATTGAAATAGTTTTGGATTAGTTTAGTAATACATTTAGAAAAGTTGAGGTTGTTTTGAATATAGGCATCTGTGACTAAGGTAGATAGGTCAATTGTTATTATTGATTTTTGTGTGGATAGAGATTTTTGGGAATTTGATTTGGAAGTTGTTTGATTGTCTTTGATTATATTGTTGGAAAATTTGTCTTTTCATTTTATGCTGTTTTGTGGAGAGGTGTTGGCCGTAGCATATTATGGTTTCCATATGATGTTGTATAATTGTATTAAGACTTTGGTCGATGCTTGTATCCAGTTGTTAAAGTTTAATAGGGAAAAGATGCTGTTAGTAATGCCGCATACTAGCTTTATAACCTGCCATATATGGGTTATCAGTTCTGAGTTACCATTGGGATGGAGAATATGATTAATTTGATTGATTTCTTCTGAAACTATTGGATATTTAAATACATGTTGTACATTTTCAGTATGGAGTTCGCAATGTGGATAGTAGGGATCTGGATATTGGTCTAAATATTATTGATGGAGATTTTTTCATATGGAAAGAGTTCCTGACAAGAGCTTGATGTGAAAAGCAATTTGGTTACTGTATTTGTTATTTCATATATTCTTCAATTTTTTGTTAGATTTATTAATGATTTTGATGTCTTAAGAACTGTGGAAGGAGTCAAATGTTTTTAGTACTAATAAGCTTTCTGCTATTATATATGTTTTGGTAATTTTGAGGATCTTTTTGTATCACCAGACGCTACTATTTAGCTGGGAATTGTTAATTGGAGGGTTTTCTAAAAAGTACAATGTTGGATTATTTCAGTTTTTAATATTGTTAGTTCTTGGGTTTGACTTGGGGCTGGAACAGGTAAGTAGTATCATTTTCTTGAGTATTATTTTATTAATTTTCTGAGTGATTGAGGAAAAGTTGATTTTTGTCATTTTCTAGGATAGTTGGAGATCTTTTGAAGTATTCTTTTGTTGTTTCTTATTTCAATTTTATAGTTAGAAAGGTACCAGTGAAGAATATCGAAGAGAACTTGTAATAGGTTGCCAGGTAAGAAGCAGGAGTTGTTTAGTTTGACTTTGAAGTTATTTACAAAAATGTATCCTCGATGGATTTGGATATGATATGACTGAGGAAAACTAATTTCTTGAAGTGTAGAAATAGGAGAAAAGTTGAAGAAAATGTCTACTAATTGAAGGATATGTTTATTTTTTGGGGGAGTTCTTGAGATCTCTTTGATTATGTTGCTTAGGTGATACTTGTTAGGACTTGAATATCAATCTATTAATTAAAATTTGAAATTAATAATTAAATTTAATATTAAGTTAATAAAAATTCAAATACTTATATCTTCAAATACTAATAGAAGTCTAATAATTGATTTACAACAATTATACATTGTTAATCATCTTGTTTTGATTGATGTTTTGATACCTCCACTCTTAATTTTTAATTTATTAATAGATTCATGAAGTGCACTTATCCTTTGATATAATTTTAAAAAAACTAATACCAATGTTTGACACTTATTAATTGTATTAATAACAAACTGATGTTTGCATATATCCTTGGAAATTAAATTAATATAATGTGCAATATACAGTATTATATAGTAATAATTCAAATATTTTTCACTAATGATATTTTATATGACCTTACAATTAGCTATTCCATTTTTAACCAATTCTGTAATTTTATTTTATTCAATAGTATTGATGATTTTTTCAACATAATTGATCAAATACTTTTCAATAATACTTTCTAATGATACATCTTCAATAGTCCAAAAATATTTATATCTATTAAGTATCATCTAAATAAAATTATATAATTGACAATTGCTAGGATCTGTCCATCTATCCAAAGCAATTGTGATATTTTTTTCTGTTTATAATTCCTTTGAATTTTAATTGTGATTGCTACTGTCTCTGAATGAACAATATTTGTGAAAATTGTTGTATAACATAATGGATTATAAGCTGGGCAAAGTTGTTTACAAAATTTAATAAAAAATGGATGGTCTGCAACTGCAAAAGGAATTGCACAAGTAACAAAAAATCTTTCTAATACTGCATTGATTGCATCTCTTCTAGTATTGGTTAACTTAATACTTTCTATAAAATTACTTAATGGTAATTGTTTCTAATTTTGTTTTTTTGGCTGGTTTTTTTTTATTTTCAACAATTCTATTAGCAATTGTTTCCAAAAATTCATTTCAGATTTCAATTGGACAGAATACACACTCACTTGCTAAATGGTTTTTAAGAATATTTGATTTACTTGCTAATATTTTTTGTCACAATAATGATATATTACTGAAAAGTGTCTACAACTTTTATCAATAGCTATTTTATAAAAATGTTACCAAGCAGATAATTCTAGTTGCTCAACTGTATTTTTGGATGATGAGGAAACTATTTGATTATCATTACTTTGTATTTTTAATAGATGGATGGATAGAAAAACAATAAATTTGTTATTTTTGTTTTTTTTTGTTTTTTTAAATTTAATTGGTTAATAACTGTGGCACAATTTCAGCATTGTGATACAATTGCAGCAAATTTGATAATTTCAACAAATAATATGGTTGCATCATATTAATTTAATTGTAGCACAATTGCAATAATTTGATAATTATGGCAAATTACATAATTGCATCATATTAATTTAATTGTGATACAATTGCAACAAATTTGATAATTGTGGCAAATCACATGATTGTGTTATATTAATTTAATTATGGCACAATTGCAGCAAATTTAATAATTGCGACAAATTATATGATTGTATCATATTAATTTAATTGTAACAAATTTATATAATTGTGGCACATTAATTGCAGCACTATAAAAATTTCAAATAATTGAATCAATTGTAAAATAATTTTAGCCACATATATAGTTTAGCTACAGGTAGGAGTTAAGGGATTTATCCTTAATAGAGCAAGCAGTTGTCATATAGCTTTATTTACTATATAAAGGATATTACCCTTAATATACCCCTTCATTTCCTCTTAATTCTTCTTCAATAAAATAAAGCAGTTAATTAAATTACCAGTGACTTGACAAACAAGCAGGACTTTGGCATGTTTGTATTAACCTTTATTCATTTAAAAAAGTTGATAGCAATAATCGATATGTGAAAAAATTTCCATATAGTTTAGTATACATAAAGACAATTAATGTTATAGCATAGTTATATATAGTAATATGTATAAATATATGTAAATATTAACCTTAATAAAGTTTGCTAAGCAAGATCTATATTAGCATTTTTAAAAAAAAAAACCAAAATTAAGTTAGATAAACTATAAAATATATAATTAAAAACTAATTATTTTCTTAAGAGAACTTTTAAACAGGCTTTTTGTTTTATTATTTTAATTTTTTAATTATTATAAATAATAAATTATATGTAATATTGTTTATTATTATAGTTATAATAATTATTATTATATTGATATAATTAGTAATTGATATAATAACTGGTTTAGTTATTAATAATATAATTTTGTTTTAGTTATTATTATTAAAAGTAATTTTATTTATATTAATCATTATATGAAATACTGATAGTATAAACTTGTTTAATATTTAATAATATTTGATTAATTGAATTTGAAATAGTGATTAGTTAATAGAAATAAACTAATTATAGATTTTTTGATAAAAAATTTTTAATTTTTTGTAATGCAACAAAATATATTAAGTAATATTAAAAAATAGATATTATATACTACTAATGCTTCAAGCTAACAATATAAAAAATTTTAATATAAAGTTAATTTTTTGAATAAAAAATAGAAATATAAGAGACTCTAAAAAAGTTTATAAAAAGGAAATTGTTACAAATCTTTTTTTATATAATTTGAAGAAAAAATAAAGTTTTTAAACTTGTTTGTTCTTGATTAAAAATCTTATTCTAATATATCGGTATATTTTTTTAAATTTTTTAAGATTTTTATAATAAAAATAAATGAAATATAAAGGGCTTTTGAATATTAAAAGATAAAATAAAATATTTGTTTCTTTAATTTTAACTATAAAAATATTTTTTTAAAAAAAGTTATATATGAAAAAGAATTTATTATTATTATATATATATATTATATTTATTTTAAAGATTTTAAATTTTTGAAATATTTTTCTAAAAATTTTCAAAGTTTATTTTAAAAAAATACTATTATAAACTACTATATACAATATCTCTCCTTGAATAGTATCCTTTTTGATTTTTTTAATAGTATTTTTCTTTTTTTTTCTTAAGTAATTTTCTGATGGAATAATTAATACCTAGTGTTATATGCCAATTCAATCTCAAAGATCAATATAGGATGGAGAATTGATAGCAGAAAGATACTTTATTTAAGACATAATCTTAATTTTATATACTATAGTTTATAAAGAAATCATACTTGAGGTTTCAAATATTATAAGACAAGAGACATAACAATTATAATTGTATAAAGACAAATATAATTATAGTGATTTGTAAAGAACAGTTTATTAGATTATTAGAATGGAACTTTTATCCTATTTACAATTTCAAGAAAAATTGAAGACTATTCTTATATATATTAAAGATATAATATTTTTTTATATAATAAATATAAGTTGTTTGAGATAATAAAGATATTAAAAAAATGTTATATTTGTCAGAATAGTTATTAATATAGAAATAAATACTTTGACAAATATAAGTGATTAAAGAAAAATAAATAAAATAGAAAATATTCTAGAGCATTAATAGCATGAAAAGCATAGTACTCAATAATAATAAAAAGAATATTCTAATTTATGAAATATGGAGAATATGGATGAAACTGTAATAGTAAATCAATAATATAGGAATCTTTTTAGAAGTAAAGTTATTTCATGAGTAAATGCGAATAAAAATAAAATAAGAAGTAGTAAAGATCTTAAATGAAAATCAAGTGAACACTAGAATATTGTATGTAGTAATTTATAATAAGTATGAATCATTATTTAGTTTTTATTAATAAGTGTTTTATATTAAATTATATTATAGCTTAAGACTTATACAAGTTAATATATTATATATTTTATATATATTATTCTTTATATGAAACTCTTTCTGCTAATTCATTTACCAATCCAAAAAACAGACGTTCTTAAAAGATTTTATATCTTTTTGATAATAAAGTCTATACACTTTCCTTAACAACACTGGTTCTCTAACCAGCAGAGCAAGCAGTAGCTACCACTTGTTTTCCTTTTCTTTTTCAAATACCTTATTGCATATTTTTGTGACTAAATACAAAAAACATATCCAAAAGATTTATGGCAAGAACACCTTTCTAGGAAGAAAACTGACAAGAAAAAGTACTTTCCAAAGATCCCTAGAAGGTTCAAAAGTTCAGAGAAATAAAGAAAAAGAAGCCTTTAGTCTTTATATCATCTCTCTGACTTCCCACTTCTTTTCTCTCAAGTGTGTTTCTTTTTTTTTGGTTTTTCTGAGGAATTTTGCCTACCTCAGTTTAACCCTATATTTTTGATTATCCTGGATTTTCCTGCAAGATGATTGTCAAGGTCATGGATTGGTTGATCATATCAGTCACAGAAAAAGTAAACAAGACATATCCTCTTACATGTTCCAAGTCGCATAACACCAAAACTGATGATGTGATTGGTTTCAGAAAGAGTTGGATGGTTTTCTAGTCAAAGGAATAGTAAGGGAGTTCTGGGTGAAGGTTGAAGTTGTGAGTAGAGAAGGAACAATCATCTTTTTGTTTTTCCCTTTTATTTGCACTTTTTTTTTCCCTATTCTACCTAGAGGACTGGAAGTAACCACAAGATTCAAATCCTATTCCAATCTGGTAACAAGTAGAAACATCAATGTCTATCTCAAAAATAGTTGAAGAATGGGATCTTGAAACTACCTACTGGTTGAGTAAAGCAATAATTCCAGAAAGACATGGCTTGAAAGAGAAATCAACAATAGAAAACCAACATCCTTTCTGATCAAAAGTCTTTAAGTATAAAGTTTCAAGAAATACTCTCTAGGAAGTGCCCTTAAACATTCTTGAATATTGTCTGCTTTGATGGAAATTAAACAGTTTAACTAACCACAGATAGTAACAATTGAGTATTTATGAGGGGTTTGGATTTTGTCCACTAAGATACCATTTCAATAATAGATAGAATAGATGATGGCTTTTATTCCTTTTTTTATATATTGTTTTATTTGTACACATTTGTGCTGTTTTTTCTATCCTTATTCTTTTTTTTATCCCTTGCCCCTTGTGTAGTTTCTGCAAAAGGGGGACAATACAATTTGGATTTATAGTTGTAACTATAGAGGTGATCTGCAGGCTGTAATCCTCATGGTACAATTGAATTTTAATCCTAACCATCAGGCTAGTAATGTATCACTCCCATAAATTGCATCTAGAGGCTTAGGCTTAAAACAAGTGAGCTAGGTCAAGAAAATTTATACTTTGTATGTATTTTCGTGCATGTAATGGTTTTCTATGATTTAATAAATATATGACACCAGTCTTATTGCGGATTAAAAAAAAAAATAAATAAAATAAACAATGCCTTGTTTATAACTTCTTTAATATGAAATATTATATGTTATAATATGAAATGTTACAAACACTAACAGATACAAACCCAGTAACCAAAGATATCAAGGTTTTAGAAACTCTTATACAAACCTTATGAAACAAGATAAAAGATGAAATTAAATAGATATGAATATAATGTAATCAAGATCTTGTCAAGGTAAACTGTAGTAATGAACTGCAAGCAATAAACTCAAATTCTCTTAGAAATGGAAAAGATAAGTGAGTAACTTTATTTATCTTCAAGATTATACTTAGAGATTAATAATCAAAGATATATAATCAGAAATGAATATTCAAGTATTATTTTAGTTTATGTATAAAGTTCTATACTTGTATATTTTTTTTTACTGTGAATAAGCATAAAATGCAAGACTTTATTTACTAAATGATAGTACTGTCATTATATTAAACATCTATTTAAGTTAATACTAGCCTATTGAATGTATAACTTTTAATGCTATATTATACTAAGTAAGTGGTGCCACATCAAAAGTGGTCCATGAATGGCTTATGTCTATCCATAAACAGCTAAGTTAGGGTGGGTGGGAATATTTTTTTTAGTAATATGGAAGATTTTCAGGAATTTAGTCTTGATTTGATAAGTTTTTATTAAGTCTTTATGTAATGTTGTTGTTATTTGTCGTTCCTAACAGGTTAATACCGGTTTGGTTCTTGTTGGATTGGAGTGTTAGAATTGGATTGGCTGTTGAGATTGTGTAGATCGTTTGGAGGGATTGAGCTAGTTTTGGTTTTTGATTTTGAGAAAATTTTTGAAGTTATTGAGGTGGCGCAGTAAAACATACCGTATTGTTGTTTGAAAGGGTTTGGTTGAGACAAGTAGGAGAATCCATATGCGGGACACTTTCTGATTGGCTTGATATTAAGTCGTGTATGATCTTGTTTGTTGTCACGTTTGGAGATCTTGTTGGAGTAGTTGATGTAAGGTATCGTTCATGTGAAATGAAGAGAGAGATATATGAGTTCTTATTAAAATGAATTGTTTTTTGTTGTTTGAGGAATTTTGATATTGGTAAGGTTTTTTGTTTGGTCCCTAGGGAGGAGTTGGATATAGGATTTGTAAGATGCTGTGGTCTGTCTGCTTCTGTATTTGGGCTTGACCAGAACTCAATTATAGTTTTCCTGGGTTCAACCTTGGTTTTCTTTAGGAGTGGTTGAAGCCTGTTCTGGCTCCATTTATAATTAAGTGACTCTTTTCCAGGTTTGCTAACCTGGTGCTGAAGTAGTTGAGTTGTTCTGCTATCTGTGAGAGTGGATCAAGTAGTGTTCTGATTGAATTGAATCTTGTACTGAATTTGTTAACTCTTCTTCCTTTGATATATTTTTCCTTCTTGAGATTATGCTGTGCCTTGTCAGAGAAGGTTTGTTTATTTGTCTGTATGAAATCTTGTTTGATTGCCTGACTTGTTTTTTTGTGAAGGATTTTGTATGTGTTTATTTCTTCAAGCTTCTTCTTGTTATATACTGTATCACAATCTTTTATGCTCCACCAGGTCTGATTTCCAAATAGAAAGATGTGATTTGTTATTGCTTGTTGAAGACTTTTTTCATCCTTGAAACCTATAATTGCAAATCTTCTTTTTTTTCCAGATCGGCTGTTCAGAGGGATATGTACTGTCTTTGCTTCAGTGTGTTTTATTACACTCATTATTCTTGTGGATGTTGTGTCTCTTCCAATTCCATAAAGTCTTGCAGTATATTTGTTTCTTTGTGTTAAGGTTTTTTTGTAATCTTGGAGTGGCATAATTCTTGCCATGGTCTCACCCATCGGGACTGCCCAGACTTCTTGTAGGTTTATACTAATATCTTTAAGCACTATTATTGCTGTTTTGAAGCATTCTTGCTCTTCCATCTGTATGTTCATTTGTGTAACCGTGCCATAATTTTTAATTGCTCCTTGGATTCTGTGTTTGGAAAAGTTGCAAGGAATGTCCAGAATTATGATTTCTGTTTCTGTATCTTATGTCTTGGGATTAATTGTATTTGGTGTGTCTGTGGCTTTTCCTTTGCCTTTCTCTTTGTGTTTGAATGGGAAGCTGCTTTCAGAAAGGTTGTCTGTTGTTGGCCGTATGGCTTTTGTGTAATTCTTGGATCGTTGCAATTCAAGCTCATTCAATTTAAGTATTTTAATATCTTTTGTTAGGGGTTTTTTGTCTGCCTGGCTTAGTTCCTTAATATATCTTTTCCTGTCCCTCTCTGAATTAAAATATTCAGTGAACCATTCATTTCTCTAAATGTATTCTACATTGATGAATGAGCTTTCAATTGGAATTGCAAAGATCTTTGTGATTAGGTCTAATTGTTCTTTCCTATTGTTTCCAGGAAAGGTTCCTATCAGTATGCCGATGTCATAGGGTGATGAGCTGTCCTTGAGGTTGTATATATTGGATTGGCTGGATGGTGTGGCTGGTGTTTTGGTGGGCTCATCTTTTTTTGGGGGTTGCAGGATGTTTGCTAACTTGGATACTTGTGTTGTTGTTTGGGTATGCAGTTGAGGTGATATCTCTTTTTTAGTTGGTTCTTTTTTTTTCTTTTCTGGTCCTCCTTTTAGATATAAGATCTTGAGATTTTCATTTTTCTTATTGTTTGTCTTTTCAATACAATCTATGAGGTCAAGCTGTAGTTTAAAGTATACTGTGTACCAGTAGTTTCTATTGGTAAATTCCATATTGATGAGATTGCTTTCAGTCTTAGATAGCTTGAAGATATTCATTAGGTACTTGACTTGTTCATCTTTATTTTCTTCTGGTGTGTTTGCTACCAAAATGCCTGCTGTATATGCTCCTTTTTTTGCAATGAAATATGGATTAATTAGTTGTATAGTTCTGTTTTTTGTTTGGTAGTTCACACTTTTCCAAATATCAAGTGGTGTGTTTAGAAGCATCTCCTGGTCTTGCAAGCTTGTAATGTTTAAAGTGATTGCTTCCTGCATCTCTTCTGTGTTTAACAAAATTATTTCTGGTGTAGCTGGCTCTTCCTGTTCAGAGTTTAAGATTTCCATTTCAATTGGGCAAGAGGATGTCGATGCCACATGACCTGTGTCCTGATTTGCTGGGGCCTGATGGTCTTGTTGGTTTGAGGATTGTTCTTGATATATAGGGTGAATGTTGTCTGTGGATATTGTGGATTCTGGATGGTTATCTTGAGAGTTGTGTTCACTTGGCCTAAGGATTGTGGAGATGGTAAGTCTGTCTGATGGGTCTTTGATGATGTGTTCGTCAAGTATGGACATGCACATTTCGTTTTCCCTCCAGAGATCTTTTGCATATCTGCGAATGATGTCTGCTTTGACAA
>CAJVPV010002482.1:0-13044 GCA_910591835.1 Acaulospora morrowiae
CAATTTCTAGGTGAAACTGGAAACTTTATATACATGTTTGAATTATATTATTTTTGTATATGATAAATATATGCTATGTTAAAAATATAAACTTATTTAATTTCGATAATTTCAGTACTTTCGGTTTGGTATTGGTATTGCAAAGTTTCGTATTGAAAATTTTCAGTAATTACCGGTACTGATACTGAAAAGTATTTTCGGTATCGGTTTTATGAAATACTGTACTGAATAGTATCGATCAGAATCCTAGAAATATCTAATAATATTATATATTTTTAAAATTGAAGAAAATAATAATTAATAAAATCTTACAAAGCTTTAAAGAACAAATAATTATTCCAAAAGTATTTATATTTTCAAATAAACTATGAAAATTTGAATTAAAAAAATTAAACAATTTAATAAATAAAGTACTTCAAATTCTTTCAAAAGACAATAAAAATCATAGATGAGGATTTGAAAATCTTAAAAGTATTTTAAAATTATATTTTAATTCTTTGAATATTTTAATAACTAATTTTATATTAACAATATTTGGAACAGTTATAATAAAGAATAATAGAATTGTTTGAATATCTAATAAATATTATAACACTTTATAGTTTAGTAATATATTAATTAAAATAAACTCTGAAAAATTATGTAACTATATAATAGATAATAGAATCTGTTATAAAAAGATAATTATGATTATTTAAAATATAAATATTATTTTATTTTAAAATTAATATAATTTTTTTAGATTTTATTAATAATAAAAATAAGTAAAACAATTCAAAAACTTTTATTTTAATTAGTATTAGTACAATAGTATGATTTTAAATTGAAAAAATCATTATACATATATGAATATACATATTTTAAATTAATGGAGATATATAATTTAGTAGATATAAGAGCAATAAATAATTTAATTTATATAATTTCAAGATTTGATAAAAGTAATAAATATTTATTAAATAAATATTTATTTTAATATAATTATTATCACTTTGAAAATTTTTAAATTTTTTGAAATAAAAATTTCTAGAGTTTATTATTTTAAAAATTTCTATATTAAAAAATTTTCTGATATATTAAATAAAGTAGAAGTTGTAAGTAAAAGAGGAATGATTCCTTTTTTTTTTTCTTATTTTTTCTTGAAAATAGGAAGTAATAACAAGATTCAAGTTCTATTCCAATTTGGTAACAAGCTGAAGTATTGATATTTATCTCAAAAATAATTGAAGAAAGTGATTTTAAAACTATTTACCAATTGAATAAAGCAATAATTTCAGAAAGATATAGCTTAAAAAAAAATTAACAATAAAAAACCAATATTTTTTCTAATTAGAAATTTTTAAATATAAAGTTTTAAGAAATACTCTTTTGAAAATATTTTTAAATATTTTTGAACATTGACCACTTCAATAGAAATTAAACAATTTGGTTGATCATAGGTAATAAGAAGTGAGAAATCATAAAGGACTTGAGTTTTAAGTTTATTGTAAGGCTCTTAATGATATTACTTCAATATCAGTTTGATACTTTAATTTATTATAAAATCATATGAGTAGGTCACAACCCATATATTAAATTTACTATAAATCAGTACTATTTTGATACTAATTTGATATGAGTTCAATACTTTTTGAAATTCTAGTTTACTGAGATAATCTTTTCAATAATAGTTAAAATAGATAATAGTTTTTTTCATTTTTTTTAATTACTTTTTATATATACAATTGTGCTGTTTTTTTTCTTCTATTTTTTTTTTATTTTTATTTTCCCTTATATAATTTTTATAAAAGAAGGTAACACAATTTGAATTTATAATCATGACTATAAAGGTAATCTACAAATTTTGATTCTATTAAAGTATCAGAATCTTAATTCTTTTCAACAGGAGAACAATATTTCATTTCATAAATTTTATTTAAAGACTTTGGCTGTTGATGAATAAGCTAGGTTGAGGAAATTTTTACTTTACAAGTATTCTTATACTTGTAATAGTTTGATATTGATTAAACAAATAAATGACTTTAATCTGATTATGTGATTAAAAAAAAAATAAGTTAAACAGTTACTGTAAGCAAGTTAGTATTTAACTTATTGTATTAATATATAAAAGATATTGTTTTTTTTATAATATATACTCTGATATATACAAATCAAATAAAGAAATAATGTTTATTTATAAAAAAAAAAAAAGAAATAATGCAATATTGTTAAGACTAAGGATTTTAATAATTCTCTTTGATTTTGTATTCGATTTTCAAGTTTATTTTAAATTTAATAGGTGGAATATATCCCACCATCATTTTTAATAGTGTTCCGAACCTTATGCGATTCTTTGCGATTCTGTTTGATTCCAATTTTCAGAACTATAGTTAAGACAAGCAAAAAATTTAATAACTTTGCTTAAATATAACTTTAAAAATAAATTTGTAATATTAAAGATTGATATAAAAATAATTTTAATAATTTTATATAAAAAAAAATGTATAAAAACAAAATTATAAAAAAGAATTGTCATGGATCTTTTTTTATGCAATTAAAGAACAAACAAGATTTCCAAACTTGCTTGACCTTTGATCATTAATCTAGTAATTATAAAATTGTTTATACTAATAATTAATTATAATAAATAAGAGACTAATAACTGTTTTAGTTTCTAAACTTTTTTAAACAAAAATATTTTTTCAAATCAAACAATTAATAAAGTCTTGTAAATATCAACTATTTCAAATTCAATATTATTCTGTTTATTGAATTTCATTTTAACAAAAATACTGTAAGTAGAATTTTTTTATTATTTCATAATTAATTTGTAGTATATCGATATGGAAATTAATAATAATTTAATGAGTTCCGTATCAAACCTGGGACCTATTTACTTCAATGTATAAATAACGTCCTGTTTTGTATAATATATAAATTGTCACATACCATAAAAATATATTTCAATACACCAGAATGATGCTTGAAACAATGGGGGAACTGAAAGAGTAAACGGTCGGGAAAATAAAAGGTCGTTTTTAGCCTTGGTGCGTGTGCGTATGTAAATAATTATACGTATGAATGCATTCAGCAATAAACGATGATATTTTTTTATTAGACTTCATTTTTTGGATGATTTGTGTTCCCAGTTACAAGGTCGAATTATATATAAATTGTCGTAGGCAACAATACAAATTTCGTATCACATGAAAATGTATAAATATTACATCTAGTCTCATTCGTGCTATTTCTATTTCAAATTCGTTCATTTTTTCTTCAAGCTCACAAATCATCCACATTCACAATCGATGCTTTTACACTTAACCCAGTCAATACTCACAAGTCGTCTTAAAATATAATTTAAATATACTGAAATCAAGAGAATTCTTTTATTTTCCGAGACATGTGGTAATACATTTTTCCTAATGGTAAAATCAAAAAAGCAACAATCTCTTCTGACTGCTCAATTGGGTAAAGATGAAGCCAAGGTACGCGTTTTTATCGAATTATATCGGAATAACTTCGATATTGTAAAAATTCTATCAATTCATGTTATTTTTACCATATAGGAGGCACAGGAAAACGAGATAGAGGCCCTGAAAGGCAAGTTTCATCGAGATTCGCCTGTAAATAGCTTCAGAAACGCGTTGTGCAAAATAGCTGTCCAACATGGAATGCATCTTATTTTATGATCGCGGTCATAATCGGTCATTATATTTAAATAACTTTCTTATAGCGATTTTCATGGATGACTATGAACCAGTGACTGTAACTTCTGCTTGGAAGGTATATACGTGCATCCATTCGCCTTCTCTGCGTTCAAATTTATTGATTATTAATGGGATCAAAAACCTTTCATTAGGTGTCACCGACAGGCCATGAATTTAAGCTTCATCTTTGGCCACAAGAACAAGAATTAAAGAATCATGTGTCTGTGGATTTGCACGTCAAGTATGTTATTCAAATGGAATTGTGAAATCAAGTTCTCAAGAGCTTATCATATTCATTATATTTCTTACTAGGCTTCCGAAAACATATCCGCGTTCCGCTCCAGATATCAAAATTGAAAATGCTCATGGTTTATCAGCAGTACATTTACAACAAGTTCAAGGACACATATCTAGATTAATAAAAGAAAATCTAGGACAGGAAATGGTTTATACCGTTGCACAATTTGTCCAAGAATTTATTACAACGAATAATAACGGAATTCACATTGTTAATAATGACCTTACTTCTTTTCATGAACAAATGTTGAACCGAATTGAACAGAGGACTAAGGTAAGAATTAATTTCCAAATTACAATAAATAATATGCATTTTTTCACGGATATAATTGAAATAAGGTGGAACAAGAAGAGAAGGATCGCGCTCGTCAACTGGAGGAACAGGAACGCGAAATAGAGAGTATGATATTGATGCAGAAAATCGAACAAGAAACATTACGCAAAAAAGCAAAAAGCGAAGAAGAAAAGCAGAAAAGAAAGATGATGAAATTCAAAGATGAACAAAATTCAAGGACATTAATTGGAACGCCAATTGCCTTTCAAACGGTTGATTTTGAAAAGTTGATAGTATTAAATTCCAATGATTTACAGGTACACTTTCTTCATGGCGAAGTTAGATCAACCAAACCATTAATTAAAATATCTTAAATATAACAGGAGGATGCATCTTTCAAATCCGTTATTCTCGGTCCACTAATTGGCAAAGGTAATAGAATAGGCCTTTTCAAATAAGAATCAAATGACTTTTAAATTGTTCATAATGAATTATTCAATCGTTTATTTTAGGAACTATTGGCTCGACATACATGGCTCAACCCACAAATTTTCAAGGGATCAATGCGGATTCATTAAGTCGTCATATTTTGATATTGAAAGATATCGTAATAAGTTCGCCATATTATTTAGAGCTTTCCAGCAAAAAGACGGTAGCTAGAAACATGTTTTAATACTACTGATTTGTTTCGGACATGTGGTCTAATGAATGTTTATTGGAATGTTTCGTTAAAAGCTTGAAGAAATTGAGAAAGACTTTGATCGCATGAAAAAAATCAGGCATCCAAATTTAATCATTATCCATGAATCAGAATTTGAAAGGTGTGAGGCTGGGTGGAATTTGCACATACTTATGGAGTACGCACGTGGAGGTACATTAGTTGATTTATTAAAAAAATGTGGAGTTGTTCGATTACCTCTGGCAAGAGAATACATGAGACAACTGCTGAATGCCTTGGATTATATCCACGCCAATAGCTTTGTACATAAAGGTTGATTTCTTGTTTTTTTAATATAAAATCGGTTTATTGGCAAATGACTTATAATTATGACTTTGATCAGACATTAAAGCTTCCAACATACTGTTTTCCGAGATCGAGGGAAAAGAGGGATTTATCGCAAAACTATCAGATTTTAATTATCATCGCATGTTATTAGGTCGGTATAGGATGTCTGCGCTTCATATAATCACTAGTCATTAATTTTAGTTGTCTGATAATAAATTAGACTTGCATCAAAAATATCCATTTTCTCAGTGCGCCGGTAAAGAACCGTGTAAAAGATGGTAAACTCTTCCTTTTCTTTTCTTTTTTCAAAACATAAAGATTAGCAGACATTTCTTAATATTTCAAATTAATTTCAGGACATCTCCAGAACAAGAAAAAAATCCCAAATTATATTCCAGGTCTGTTGGGTATTTTTATTGTATTGTAAAATTATGTGATGGAATTAATGTTTGTGGATTTATATAGGAAAAATGACATTTGGTATCTTGGAATAATTTTTGTCCAGATGTTGTTCGGATTAAATTCTATTGAAAAATATGATTCCTTAGACGATCTGTTGGAATCTGGTAAGTCATATTTGAGTATTGGTTTATAAAAATTTTTTCTCTCTTTTTTCAATATGGTATTTCCATTGCAGTTGAAAATGAAGTACCTTCAGATGTTCAGGATATTTTGAGAATTATGCTTGAACAGTAAGTTCGATATCAAACTTATTGTAGATGCTACTTGCCAGTCTGTTTAATCGTCCTTTTATGGTCAGAAATCACGAAAAGAGGCCTACTGCGTTAGAGTTGCTTACGAAACCATTTTTCAGTGGAGGTTTAAATTTTTTGGACACACCTTTAAAGTTCGTTGTGTCATTAGGTCAGTATAACATACGTTTAACTCATTGTTGATCATTCTAGTTTTTATTTTGATATTATATTTCTTTATAATGTAGGTGCAACAAGTAACACGAGAAACATCCATCAGATTCTTTCCAAAGAAAATAATGACCTTCCTGACAACATTTGTGAGAGTGCTTCACAATCCGCAATTTCTCAGTCACCTTCGTCTCAAAGCAATACGACTTTCTCGAGATATCGTCTTGATTTTGAAGAAATAGATTTTCTCGGAAAAGGTATTTTGCATTTGATTGTTCAAAAAATCATAACCTTTAATTAAATCGAATCGGATTTACTTAAATATTTTAGTACAGGCGCATTTGGTGAAGTGGTTAAGGCGAGGAATAAATTAGATGGCAGGTAGGTAATTTATTTACACGCCAAAAAAAAAATAATTTATTATCATTACTTGTTTACGATCGGATTTAACCTTCTATTGTCCAACGGGGCTTACAAGGTATTACGCAATAAAAAAAGTTCGCCTCAATCCGAAAAATATAGAGAAGACTCGAAAGATATTGAGGGAAGTGACCACTTTATCAAGGTTGCATCATCAATATGTAGTCCGTTATTACACTACTTGGTTCGAAGGTAGTATCACTCATCTTTTTTTTTTTTTTTCATAAATTAATGTCATTGACACATGTATTAAATTAGACTCGGATAGTGCATGGGAGGAAACTAAATCTTTTAGCGAAAGTATAACCACTAGCGAAGAAGATGAATCTTCTGATGGTCTGACGAACATTGGGGTGTTTTCGGACGATGATGATGTCGGATTCTTGTCCGCCAGTGCGTCTAAAAGCAATGGGTACTCGGGGATTCAATTCGAAGATTACGCGTCAACCGAATCTGATTCAGAGTTTGAAATGCAGGAAGATACAAAAGTTATGCTCGCAAGCAAAAATCGGAATGCTGTTACTAAAAAGCCTTCATCAAAAGAGGGAAAGACTCGCATTCTATATATACAAATGGAATACTGTGAAAAGAAAACGCTGAAAGACATCATCGATGTTGGAGTTAATCCAGAAGAAGGCTGGAGGTGAAACATCTTTTACGTTTAGAATTCGCATCTATCATATTATGATTGATCTAATGCACAGTATGCATTCTTTCGTCTTAGAATATTTCGTCAAATCCTAGAAGGACTTGGTACATTAATATTTATATCTTTCTGAATGATTCATTATATTTCTTGAGTTTCATATTAATTTGACATAATTTTTTTTTTTTTTTACATTTCTTAGCACATATTCATCGAAGCGTATGTGATTGTTTCATATTTGTTCTTTGCAAGCATGATTCAAATAAAATTTCGTCATTCATATTTCTTACTTATAGGGCACGGTAATAATTTAAATTTTTTACGGTTACATTCTTTTTTGACTTAAAAAGCAAAATCCTTACGTTCGTTGACTTTATTAAGATTCATAGGGATTTAAAACCTAGTAATATTTTTTTGGATGCCAACGGCGACGTGAAGGTAAATTGATCAAATAAGGGGTGGATTGACATTTATCTTATATTCTGTAATAAATTGTCTTTTTTAGATTGGTGACTTTGGGTTAGCGACTACGAGTGATGCGTTCTTTGATCCTGGGTCATTCAGAATACCCAATCTCGATAGAATGGGCAGCCGGGAGGATTCATTGACTAGAGGTAATAATAGTAATTTGTCTTCTCGTAGTTTTTCAATGACTATACTCACGTGCTCAATTGCTAGATATTGGTACAACATTATATGTTGCCCCAGAGGTTGCTAGTGGTAATGCATTAATTGGAGCCCATTACAATCACAAAGGTATTAGTTTTTTTTAATAACTTAGTATATACTTGGTTCGGTAAATTTTTTTCATATTTTTAATATACGTTTATTACATCTAGTTGACATATATTCCTTAGGTGAGTCGAAAAAAACTTTGATCAAAGCCTATTAGTTTTTTTTTATGTATTTTCGATATTATCATTAGGTATTATTTTCTTTGAAATTTGTTACAAATTTTCAACCGAGATGGAGCGTCGTATGGTAAGATTTTGCTTTCCTACTTCGACCGACACTTTAAGGTTCTCATACAAATTCTGCAAAATTTCGTGACCGTTCGACAGATTATTGTCGATCTGCGAAAGTCAGAAATAGTATTTCCTAAAGATTTTCCCATCGATAAAATGGTTAATCAGGCGCACATAATTCGCTGGTGTTTACAACACAACTATAAAAATCGTCCAACCAGCCAAGAGCTTTTGAAAAGTGAATGGTTACCAGCGAAAGTGCAAGATGAATACATGGAAGAATGCATAAGAAGCATGGGTTTGTTTCTAAAAGATATTTACGTATATTGAGGATGTATGCGCGCCTATTCTTTGGGATTAATCGGATATTTAATTTATTTAGCTAATCCAAATACACCATACTACCGCACTTTGTTGTCTACTTTGTTCTCCCAATCTTCCAACAAACATGAGGATTACACTTACGACTTCAAATCTGTAATATAACTTTGACTTGATTTCGATTTATTGAATTATGTTTGAAAAATTAATTAAGCGATCGTATAGGGTTCATCCTTCGACCAATCGACTGCACTTATCCTTGGACGCGTTCGAGATGTCTTGACCAAAATATTTCGCCATCATGGTGCGGTTGAATTAAGCACTCCATTGTTGATGCCGAAATCGGAAATTTATGAAGATAAAAAGGTGGTTTACTTGATGGATATTGAAGGTGGGATCGTTCAGGTATGACAACTTGATTAAATAGCCTTCTTTCCGTTGGAATAGAAAATCAGATGGTTGGTTTTATGAATACAGCTCCCCTACGATCTGACGGTTCCTTTTTCAAGATATGTTTCTCGGAACAACATTAGTGATTTAAAGCGATATACTTTTGACCAAGTATACAGGTTGATATTTCTTTCAAATGGCTTGCATGTATTATTGACAGTTCGTTTTATAATACTGACGTCCTCTTGAAAATTTTTAGGGAAAATGCAGTCGGTGGTCAACCTCGTTTTGTTAATGAGGCAGACTTTGATATAGTTCATTCGACATGCACCCCAATGGTCGCTGAAGCCGAGATCTTTAAAATCGTAGATGAAATTATTGAAGAATTTTCTCAACTGAAGAATGTCAATTTCTGTTTTTACGTGAACCACACAAATATTCTAAAAACAATATTTGATTGTTGTCGTATACCAGAAGAATACCATACTGGAATTTGTAATCTACTTGGACAAAGGCACACCATGAATCAACTGAGGAATCAGCTCTCAAACGATTACAAGCTACCGAGAAGTGTACTAGATGACTTTGTTCTTTTTGATATAAAAGGTATCGACGTTTTTTTTTAAAAATATTTTTCCTCGAAATTTATGTGCTTTAATAAAAAAAATTTTTTTAAAGGTGATTTAGAACTCATCACCAGTGCTTTCAAGAGGTTGATACCAACGGACCTAATGCGTGCGCGCATCCAAGAGATTATCGACGATTTTCAACTCTTGTTAAAATATGCTAAATGTCTTGGCGTTCATTATGAAATAAGATTTGCACCTCTATTAACGTAATTCATCTCAGATATTAAATACTTTTCATCATGAAATCGGTGATTTATTAATTATTTCTGTGTCAAATTTTTCAGATATAACAATCACTATCACGATGGCATAATATTTCAAGTTTTAGATGATAATAATCATAAAGATGTACTCGCTGCGGGAGGAAGATATGATACTTTAATGCAGCGATTCCACAACCCTGTTCAAGTTGGTAATAAACAACCGGTCTATGCAATAGGAGTTAATATTTCAGTTCAGAAAATCGTATATACTCTGAGAAGTTATCAATCAGATCTCCTCAAAATGAATCAAGCCAAGAAAGTTGAAGAAAAAAGTTTGGGTCATTCAAAGGCTAGCTTTATTCCATAATGGTACAATTTACGAAAACTTTTCATCTTTTCCTGATTATTATTATTATTATTTTATTATTATTTTAGTGTGATGTGTATGTTGCAAGTTTTGGGAAAGTCCTTTTGGAAGAACGCTTAGATCTTGTTCGTGAATTATGGGCACACAACATCAAAGCAGATTTTATGTATGAAGAGCCACCTGATTTTACACCCGGAATTCTTACAAGCTTTTGCAAGAAGCAAGGCATCAATTGGATCGTTATCATTAAGCACAAAGGTCAGGATTTATACAAGGCCGGTTCTTCCAGAGATGCACTGGTTACTGTTAAAGTGAAAAATTTGCTGCTAAAGACTGAAGAAGAAGGTGACAACTCTTAAACTGATTTTATAACTTCGTGTGCTTTTGATGTTACATTTTTTTTTTAAAAAAAGAAAAAAACTTGTTACAGTTCCAAGAAACGAACTTTTCGTAAAACTTCATGGCGAGATTACCGAACAAATGAGAATTGATATGCTAGCTTCTGGCCTCGATCAATGTTTGTTTTTATTTTTCAATTCTATCTATTTTTTCTTTACATTAATATGCAAATCCTCTATTTCCAATAGCCACGTATGATATCAACAATTCAAATCTACCTGTACAAGCCGATTCTTCAACTCACCAATCAAAATTATCAATATACATTGTTGGACTTCCTACAACGATTAAAAATTCAAAGAAGATGAAGCACAAAAAATTGTTGATAGATAAAGGTATGTATTGTTTTTGAAAGTTAATTAACGCATTTATTACCCATATTTATCCATTCGATGATCAGCCTCCTCTAGCATAATTGGAACCATGGAGCATATCAAAAATGGCGTTATTCCAGTATTGGCGCTGGATGTGAGCCGTGAAATCTTGCGCAAACTTGTAGATTGTAACGTATTGGAAGATGAAGCATTCAAGAGCAAAGGTAATTTTTTTGCGTGAAAATTTTATTTGTTTTCTAGTAATACATGATATTAATAGTCATCTATAATGTGATAGTGCTGGATTTAGCCCCTCCACATCAAAAAGAGTACTTAATTTACGTGCAAGATGTTCTAAAAAATCAACGAAATCAAAATGAGAATAGACAAATCTGGTTATACTCTCATAAGGACGATTTTGGGGTGCTATATCAGTATTTCGCGTGAAGAATCCGATGAATAATTGAAATTCATTATTTATTTTAATGACTTCATTCTGCAATTATTTTCTGTACATTTATTGTATTTTACAGTTTCATTTTCGATATATTAGTCTAATTTTATGATAAAAATTCATGATCATGAACATTAGATTTACATAGAGATTAAATTGCCACACAAAATAGGCGTTGAACTTATTTTAATATTCTCCAGGTGAACTGCTCATTATGCAATAGCAACTTCAGAAAAATATGAAAGATATTGTATTATATTCACATGTTTTTGTATATATATTCCAGAGTTTGATATAAAAATTAATAATACTCGTAATATACACAAAGTACCACTTCGAATTAACATCCCATAAATGAGCTAATTTTACTTTTGGATAATTTTTGATAAGAATAGTTGTGATTTATTTAGATATTCTTACTACCTCAAATCAAATTTTTCCCAAACTATCAACGAAGGATGAAACCATTTGGTTAAACTGTTATATATTTAGATCCAATTAAATTTTAACAACCTTCAAATATTATTTACATAAAAACTTTCAAGATTCAAAAAAATTAAGATTCTTTATCAAAAAAAGTTTTTTTAATTAAATCATAATGCTTTTGAATAATAAAACATTTTTTTTTAAAAGTAAATTCAAAATATATTTAATTTTTTCATTTTAAAATTTGAATAAATTTCATATAAAAAACAATACTAATCTATTTTTGTTTAAATAAAAAAATTTTTTTAGTTAACAATAAAGTATAGAATATTGAAATTTGAAAATTTTATATAAAAGATAAAACCGTATATATGGATTAACAATTATTTATTTATTTATTTAAAAACAATTCAAAACAAAATTAAATCTAATAATATTATTGAATCAATATTTTTTTCAAAGCAACACTACAATTAATCTTCTTACTTTTATTATTAAAATATTTATTCAAAACAAAGTTAATTATTTTTTATATATTTTTAATCTTATCTTTAATTATTATAATTTAATATATCTTAATTCTAAATAGTTACTTATAAATATTTGATATTATTTACTGTTATATTAATTAAAAAAATTTTTTTTATAAAGTTAACATTTAATTTATTATAAAAACACATGAAAAATACTATTTTCTTCTAAAATATATATCTTATAATATATAAAAAAATAATATTTATTTATTATTTAAAAATTATAATTTCATAATATATTTTTTTACAATTTTTTTTTATTTTTATTTTAATTTTATAATTAATTAAAATTGTTTTTTATTAAATTCTAAAATTATTACAAATATAAAAATAAATATAAAATATAAATTAATAGTCAAAGATTTCTAAATATAATTTATAAAAAGAATAACTGTAGTGATAAACTGCAGACAATAATCTTTAAAATTAAACTTCATAAGTAGATAAATTATAAAAAGAACAATTTTTTTCATTTTTAAAGTTACATCTAGAAATATTAGTTAAAGACAAGTGTTCAAGACAGTAGAATAGTTTATATAATACAATGTATCATATATTATTTGTTTTCTATAAAGATTCAATAAATGATATATACTTATTTAATTATGGAAAATAATAATAATAATAATTTATAGAAATAATATATTAATTTTTTATTAGATTTTTTTTTAAATTATATATTTTCAAATTATTGTTTTATTTAATTAATAAATTCTTTTTAATAATAATAATAATAATAATAATAAGTAAAATATTAAAATATTCTTTTTTTTTTTTTTTTTTTTTAAGGTTAAGTTGCGATACACGCGTGGATTTTTTTGTTATTTTATTTTTTTTAATTTTATATT
>CAJVPV010002483.1:0-13044 GCA_910591835.1 Acaulospora morrowiae
TAATGATTTTTTTATTTAATTATAAAGTAAAATATAAAGTCAAAAAAATTTCCATTAATTTTGACTCACACTGTATATATCCTTGAAAAAATATGAAAAAATAAATATTAGTGTCAACACAATTGAAAAAATTCTTAAGAAAAATGAATTTAAAGCTTATACACAGCACAAAAAATCTTTTTTAAGTAAAACACAAAAAAATCTGCAAAATTATATAAAAATTAGACCATAGAAGATTAAAGTATGGTGGTCTGGTTTGATAAAACTAAATTTTAACTTTTTGAAGCTGAAGCATGCAAATATTGCTAAAGAAAATCTACAAAACCTTTAAAGAATCAATATATACTATAATTCTCACAACTAAATTTAATAAAGATAGTATTAATATTTGGGAATATTTTACTTATTATGGTACAGGATATTTATCTAAAATTGAATAAAATCTTAATATGGAACTTTATAAACAAATTTTGAAAAAAGAATTAATATATTCATTAACATATTATAATTTAGCTTCCAAAAATATTATATTTCAACATAATAATAATTCTAAACATAAGACTAAAATAGCTCAAAAATAGTTAAAAAGTAATAAAATTAGAACTATTTCTTGGCCATCAAAATTTACATATTTAAATTCAATAGAAAACATCCGGAATAATGTGAAAAGAAGAGTTAATAATTTAGAGATTAATATTAATAATAAAGAAACTCTCTGGGATAATTTATTGAAGATTTGAAAGGAAATATCTGAAAAAACTTGTAAGGAATATATAAAAACAATGCCTAAAGAATTAATGATATTATTAAGGCAAAAGGTAGTTATATAAGATAGTAATAGAATCAAATATATTTTTATAATCCAAAAATATTGCAACAGTAAATTTTTTAAATTTATTATAAAAATTTTTTTATTAATTTAATATTTATTTTAATTTATACATTAGTTAAGTATACTTATATTCTATCTATAATATAAATTTCATTATAATCTGATTTATCTTACTTAAAATCTAGTATTTAAAGATCACCAATTAGATGTTATATTCTTTTTAAGAGATAGTGTAAACAATAGTACTATTATAAAATCAATAGAAATAATAGTATCATTAATAATAAAATAACAAAAGATGTGATTAATAAAATTGAATCACTGAAAAAAGAATATTTTAATAAATAAACTTATCTTTTCAAGTATGCACCATTTAGAAAAAAATAATTGCCATTATATTAGGATATAATTTACATTATCAAAAGAAGAACTGGTACTAGAAAAGAAAATAAAACCTACTAATAAAAAGGTTACTTGATCAAATTAGTTTTACATATCTTAACTTATCTTTAGTTGTATTAACTTTGAACCAGTAAAGTGATTGACTTACTGTTTTTTAACCTAACAATATTTATATCTGATTATTATTTTATATTACTCTAGAAATTTCTGTCATTAAACTTTTCCATATCAATTTTCAAACCTTTATTTTTTCTATAATTCCTGAGAACAGAATGATATAATATTATATCGCATTGCATGCTTATACCAATTTTACACATAACATTGCTTTTTGTCTTTCTGTTTAACACACAATAATTTAAATATAATTAAGAATTTAATTGGAAAATATATTACTTCATATATAAATTACTTTTCTTTTCAAATGTTTTAGCTTCTAAACCAGCCATACAGATATTTTCTGTTCATAAACAATAAGAATTGCATATAGTAAACATAAAAATATAATAAATTGTTTTCTTATGATATATTTAATAAACTATTAGCTTTGTTAAAAAACAAATATTATTACTATATTTCTTTTGTCAAAAAAATCCAGTTTTTTTTCTAGCATTCTACTAGATTTTGATTATGAATTGCAAAATGTCATTTTCCTTAATACCCATATAAAGATTGATGACAAAAAACCGAATCTCAACTACATGAACTAGAAACTCAATTAGATTTGTCAAAATCAAAATTGAGTTGGTAATGTTTTTTTAAATAAACATAATAATGCATGACTATAATTACTTTTTTTCATTTGGCCTTCCTACAAATAACAGCAAGTATATTTGCCTATAATCTCAATAAATCAATACTATTTGATTATCAAGGTTTTGATAAACAAAGGCTAAGATCAATTTGTATAGTTTTCAAGTCTTTTGTATTTATAGTCTGCAATATAACCTATTAAAATATTTGATAACCATCAATATATTAAAATATACTATAAGATTTTTTAATACACTAAAGAAATAATTGCATTTAATAAAAATCTTATGAAAATATCAAATATTCTAAAATATTGATTTTTGCCAAAAATTTTAACAGAACTAATAAAAAAGTATAACAACTCAAAAAAAAAATAATATAAGATAAACTTTTTTTCTTGTTTTTTTTCACTTTTGATGTCTTTTATTATTTTTTTTCTTGCAAATTTTTTATAAAGTTTCTTGTGTTCTAGTATTCAAATCTTTAGGATTTATTTTTCTTATAGTAATTCTAGCTCACCAAAAGGCTCATAATCTTGATATAGTAATTCTAATTAATTTGCTTGTTGGACAAAATTAAAATTAGTAGATATAAATTAATACCAATATAAAAAAAAAGGAAAGATCATTATATTTTTATACTTATTAAATAAATTTTAAATCTTAAATAATAAAATTATTGTATTGCTTGATTACTTTATATACTTGTAACTTTGTTAATACATTAATAAAAAATTGGAGCCAGTAATATCTTGTATAAAAAGAAATATTTTCAAAAAAAATTTTATTGAGAGAAAGTTAACAAGTACAGTATTTAAAGCCAGTCAAATCAATATTTTCTAAAAGCATACAAAATAAAAATATTTAATATCTAAATATCTAATAAAAAATTATTTATATAATAATAATATTTCTAATAATCATTTAAATTTTATAACATATTATATATACTATATAAAGTAGTATACGAATTTTTTAGAAAATTTTTTTAAAAATAAAAAATAGTATTATTATTTAATAAATAATTTAAAAAATACAAAAAAATTAAATATAAATCTTAAAAAAAAAACTCTTTCTCAAATGCATCAGATTTCTTGAAAATTTTTTTTTTAGTGATCTTTAAAAATTTTGAGAAAAGGTAAACAAAATGACCTTGAGGGCTTCTCCTCCAAGACAAAAGCCCCAGATCCAGTACATGGCCTTTTGAATATTGTTCTAATTAACCCAAGCAAACTTTTATTTGCTGTAGTTTACATGGAAATTACATTACAAACTATTCTTGTTTTCCTGCCAAGGAAAAATATCTCAATCTCCCCACTTGTCAAGTGCTCCAAATACTGGATAGTACTAATATAGGAGAACTCCTTATAACAATAAGGTAACATCCTAATCATTTACATCGAATTCAATACCTCAAAAATCACTAGAGCCATACACCAAGCATTTACCATAGCAACTGTTAGCAAGCCCAAAAAGAAGTTTAGTTGCCACTTGGAGAAATTTTTTGTTTATCAGGATAATAACAAACTTGGACAAACCGATAGGAAACAAATAGTGCAAAAAGTCATTAACAGTAACCTCAACTATAACTGGCATTTATCTTGAAACCAAATCAATATTATCAACAAAGAGAACAGCACATATCAACTGGAAAAAGTAAAGGAAGCAATCATCTACCCTTCACCAAATACTTTAGTACAGGAGGACAACTTTCTCACAATGCTAGACAACTCTGAAAACTTTAATCTTCACATAACTAAAACCCTCAACTACAAAAAATCACAGGCAGCTTACTTCCATCAAATGATCAACAATATGCTACAGTTATACCTGGCAGGCAGCCCATATATGCTAGTGACCAGAACAGCAACATATTGGTACACGATCAATGAAACATAAATGATATGATACAAGTCAATGATTTTTAACCTACAGTTACCCTGACGCCAATCAAAACAAATCTGGCAGTACTATCAGACTGACAAGTCCAGTCTCAGCAATTGACATATCTATGGACCCCATGGGACAGAAAATTTCAATAAGTAATACAGATTCTCTAATCGAATTCAACAGACAGATGCAAAAAGACCTGAAGGAGCTCCAAAACCTATCACTAAAGCAAGTGCATGCCCTTATAAGTCAGTTACCAGAAACAACAACCCCAAGCAAGGAATGACTAGCTCCCTTAAACGGAAAAGCAAGCCTTATAGGTGATTTGATCAATATACCTGAACCTTTTACTATATCAAATAGTTTAACAAACTCCCATCCATACAACTGTAAAATCCAAGAGAGCTAAGAGTAATGAACTTGCTTATGAAAAGTGATTTCAATGCTTAACAAGTAATAGACGAAGAGCTGATCAAGCAAACAATCGATAACGATGCACCATTTGTAAGTAAGCATGATATAATTATCAAACTAGCAATACAATTGAGCCAATGTTGAACAAGTATCCAGAAGGTAATTAATATGTTTACAGAAATTATAAGCAAATCCAAAGGCTTGGTTATACAAGAACTACAGTTTGTCATTTTCACCAAAATTCTTCTTAGGGATAAAGCTTTTTTCAAATCTTTTACAAAAAACAAATGTCTCAAAGGCAGCCATTAAATTGAATATGAAGCCCTTGAGGAAAAAGCACATACAAATTACAAAAAGCAACATGACATCAGATATATCAATAGAAACACCAAAAAGAAAATTTGTTGAATTTTAAATTCTTTCTAATTTGTAGCATGCCTAAGATTCACAGACCTAACAAAACTGAAATATTATGAAATAGTACAACTTCTAGAATATGGGTGCAACTACCTATTCAGAAATAACAACAGAACATTGGACTATATTAAAGTATTGGAATTGTGCAAACAACTGTTATATGAGCCTCTTCTGTTACTGCCAGAATTACATGAACAAATCCCATCTAAAATCATAATCAAGCTCCTTTGCCAACTACCTATGAGAAGAAAAAAAGACATTTCTAAAGTTCTCTTGGTTCTTCACATCTATTACAAGTTCAATTAGCTACCAGGCTTATACTTTTTTGCTCCTTTTCCACTGCCAGACAATCTGAAGGAACTCAACTAAGCAACCAAAATATTATTTCTCATAGTGAAAAGAAAAAACCTAAAAACATTGGAAAGTCAAATCAGAGAACTAAGCAGATTCTATAGCGTACCACAAAAACTGCCCAAGATATACTTTAATCTGCCACCATCAAAAAAACTCCTCCCAGTATTATATGAGCTTCTTCCTTCTCACTCAATAGGATACTTCCTATATGATCCAATAACAATGGACACATGTAAACTAATTGGCATCCTATAAGCTTATAACAATCCCAATAGACTACTATAAGTACAAAAGACACCTGTCCATAAACTCCAATTTGTTTTTTGATAAGATTGACATACCAATACCAGCCAATACAAAGGTGAATGCTGCAATCCTTATTGCAAGATTAGAAAAAGACTTTAAATTCAGCCTTCCACTTGGACCTCTTTGGATTAATCTGAAGATATCTCAAACAAATAAAAAAAAATTACCAACCAAAATTAGTAAGCTCGATAGCTCACTAGAAATTGGTGCCTTCTTAGATTATAGGAATAAGTATTACCAAACCAAAATAAAAAAGCTCAATGATAGACATAAGTTCTACTTGCTACCTGAGAAGTGGTTCAAAGTGTCCAAGGTATCACTCCCCTTAATAGAAGTACTAAACAAGATTAACTGTAAAAACCACATCGATGTGCAGTTATCCCTAAGGAATGATGACAATCTTCCAATTTTCATTGCTTAATTACACAAAAATTACAATTTTAATAGGTTAGCAGATGAATATATATTACTGAAGGACTTGTCAAAGCCCGGTTTTGACTTTGTACCATTTATTTGTTAAGATGACAAACAACTCCAACTATATTTACTCATTAAATAGTTTCATACAACACATTGCAATTAAAACAAACCCAACTCTCACAATCCAAAAACTTACTTAATGTAATAACACTAAATGTCAAAGGCCTCAATGAAATATTCAAACTGCTGGCTCTAACACAAGATCTAACAAATGTAAGATCAATTTTATGCTGTTCTGAAACTAAGATCTCCACCTTAACCCCTTATTCAAAAGACTTAATAACAAGGTCATCATTGCAAGCAAGCCTTTAGCCTCCTCTAAAAATAGAGCATACTTAATATTCAGAGAAAACCTCACCAACTACATTTTTATAATATTCACAGAAAATAAGTATTAATGTTCTGCACACTTAAAGTTCAAAACAAAAATCGACCTAGTCATTACAGTTATCTACTACCTGTATGAAATAGAAGAAAGAAAGATTGTTGTCAAATCCTTATGGAAGCACTTAAGAAAATTCAAAAGTTCTATACAGCAAATTCTAATTGAAGATTTCAACTCCTATCTAGCAAGTACTTCAGCAATTAATGCCCCAACAACAGTCAACAAAAGAAGAATTTACAATTTCTTATTCAACTAAATTGATGTCATAAAACATTAAACAGGAAAGACAAATTCACTTACATCACACAAACCAGTGCCTCAAGGATAGATCAAATCAAGTGCACAAGCCATATAGGCTCCAAAGTTTTTTATGCAAAAACTACGGAATCTTCATTAATACATACAGATCACAAGCAGGTCCAAGTTATTTTCAACTGGTTTGAATATAAGCTAAAGTCAGCAGGTTGTCAAATCAAGCTCTTTGACTGGAAACAGGCCATATCCAAACAAAAGAAAAACTTCAAAGAAAAGGTTGAACTCAGAAACTCCATAATGAAAAACCAATCCTGGACTTCATTTAATAATGCCATTGTAAATATTGCTAGAAATAATATTCCATTAATTAAACCAACAATCAATAAAAGTCTATAGCACAGAGGTGGTTAGCACTTCAACACAATTAAATTGATCAAAAAGACAATTTCAAGGAAGAAAAATCAAGCTTAACAAAAATCCCAAAATGTATTAGACAAATCCATAAAAAGATTTTTGGGTCGGGGCCAATCTCTATCAAGTCACTCAATAAAATCAAAAACACTGTAATTAGGAAAAGACTCAATAATATTAAAAAACTTCACATTGAACAGATTAGCAAAAGCATCATTACCAATTATATCAAATTTTGGAAAAGACCAAAAAGCTTCATCAAGAAAGCCTTGGATAATCTCAAGCCATCACTAAATTTTAACTTTATTTAGAATAATCAAGGAGCCCTAACAGATAACCCAGAAGAAATTAAAAATATTATAATCACCCACTTCGAGAATGTTCTGTCCAACAAAAGCATAAACCTCTCAGACCCATACTGGACCACAAAGTACAGCCCAATCGGTTCAATTAACAAGAAATGGTTTAACAGTAGCCTAAGTCTAGTCAGTTTTGATAAACTCACAAACACATTCAAGAACTTATCCCTAGGTAAAATCCTGGACAGCACAGGAATTATCTATGAAATGATTAATATTCTCAGAGTAGCCTTAAAACGAGTATTGCTTCAACTATATAACCAAATTTTGAATGACAAAATCACTTCAACAGGCTGAAAAAACTTAACAATTATGCTTCTACCAAAGAAAATCATATGGTCAAGAAGAGTGGCAAATACATATCCAATTTCTCTGATCAAGTCCACAAGAAAAGTCTTCACAAAAATAATTAATGTCAGATTATCAGAAATTATAAGTAAGCATAATATACTCAAAAGCAAGTTTTGCAGGGCTTACCAACCAGAGTACAATGGAACCACTAGTAATCGCAGTGTCAACTCTGAACATTGCAAAAAATCCAAACAACAAACTATGGATGGCCTCTTTTGATATAGCAAAGGCATTCGACTCAGTAATCTCAATAGTCTCAATGCAACTCTCATAAAAATCAAAGTCCCAGCTAAACTCGTTAATATCTTTCACAATCTGCTATATAAATGCAAGCTCTCAGTCACGACAAACTTTGGCAAAACCAGAAAAGTGAAAGTTATGAAAGGATTAGATTAAAGAGAAATCCTTTTGCTACTTTTATGAACTATTTTTTACAATCCTATGGTCTCAACAATTTCTAGTCACTTCAAGTATCAAGTATTCATACTTAACATTCTCATATATATGGATGATGTTCTTCTAATAGCATAATCCTTAGAATACTTACAAGAGCTTACAGATATATTCTACTCTTTTATTCTCTAAACAATATCAAATGCAATTTGAATAAAACAATACTCATTACTACATTAGTTGACAAACACCTTAAAGAAACACAGGTCTAAAGGTAATGGACTCAGTAGTTAATTCTCTTAGTAGCAAGACTCCCTTCCACTACCTGGATAACTTCTTTACGAGAAACTCAAACAAAAACACCTCTAGACTATCCAGTATTGAGAGCATGCATCAGATAATAGAAGCATGCCACAAACAAAGGTGAAACAGCCTAATAACAAAGCAGATGCTAGATTGGATTATTTCCAGTAAACTCAATTATGCTTTCCTTTCAAGTTTCCTTTCCAAAGGTTAAATACAAAACCTTCAGGCCAAAGCAAACAACCTAATCAAAAAAAAGCTGAAAGTAGAAAAAACCATATCAAACAAAGTAACATATTCACAAGCTAACCTCAATCTTAAAAACTTCTCAAATAGACAAGACCTCTTATTAGCAAAGCTCCTTGTAGCTAAGCTAAGCAATATAAAAATACAAGAGGCTGTAAAAACAAAAATTAACTCTTTTCAAATCAGTTATGCCATCTGGCTTTGCCCATTATGTCACCCAAAAGTGTTCCCAGAAATATGAATCATACAAACAGCCAAACAGCAGTATCGTGTAAAAAGTATCAAATCAACATATGCCCAGTCAACTGTCCATTCAATTATGTCAAAGGCTAGCAATTCCTAGGATTGCACTTCTTCTTCAGAAACAAATACTTGAGGCATTAAGCTTTAGATTTGCACAGAGACAACTTAAGATTTCTTGAGGACTTACTAGTATTCGGAACAAGCAACAAATTGTTCTGATATGAGTTCAATACATGCTTTTGCTCAACCCCAAAAGGATCTATTTCCAGTTGGTTCACTAATATCAATATTACATTCAGATATAAAGGTACTTCAACATGTATTTCCAACACAAGGACCAGATTTTGGGTCCATATCCACAATAATAAACTGAGTTTTATCAAGGCAAGAATTAATCACAACAGTACACAATCTATCATCAAAGGCAAGCATTATAAACTGGAGGCTGACAAAACTCGTAAGAAGTGTTATTGTCATGGCAACACATATCAAATGAACATATCAATTAAGGAAACAATGTCTCTTTGAACATATAAAACCAACAATGAATATTGTCTGGCCAACTTCAAAGAGGAGATTTGATTCTAGCTACAGCATAAAATAATTCAAAAACAAACTTAACAGTAGAAATTAGCTTTCAAGAAAACAAGAAACCAGAGGTTTGCCTAAACCTTAACACAATAGAAGATATCAAACAGATGTCAACCTAGATTGCCTATTCACCAGTTTGATCTGGTGACAAAAGAAGAGCTTTGAAGGTATACGGACACAACACAAGTATGGCTTTCCACTTCAACAACCCACAACTAATCAACACTCTTCTAGAAATTCTTGACCTGGTGGGAGCAGCAAATGACCAATCATATATTTTGATCAACACGTCCAGAAAAATTGAGTTGAAAAATGCCAAAATATTCTAACCAAAAAGTTAAAACACTGTACAGTTTTCTGATCAAAAGTATCAATACCATTTGTAGTCAGAAAAACATCAAGCTAAAGTTAAAAAAGAACCCAACTCCTTCAGAACAGCAGGACATAGAATCAATTATAGGAATTGACAACATAATAGAACCAATAGACTATATTACAGATCAAGAATTAAAAACAAATGGAGTTACAGCTTTATAACATGGATCAAAAAAGTGCAGTATATTTTTAGACTCACTAACATTATGAATAGTTCTTCAATTGAAAAAAGATGAAACACCAGCATAAAAATATCTGATCTTCAGACTCTAACAAAAGCAAACAAACTCCTCATCAAAAAGAACAAGGTAAATTGCTCCTCATTATTAGCCTTCAGGACAAAAATGATTAGTAGAATACTTACTTCTTCATGAAAGGTATTTCAACACATATGAAAATAATCTGTGCGCAGATGTCTTACTGAAGCAGAGACCCGGAGACATGTCTTTGAGTGCTACAAAAGCATATAAGCTTTTAGAGAAATCGAAGCCAAACTTAAGAAAAGTTTAATAAAACTTTCAAACAAAAGCAGCCCAAAAAAGAAATCAATCAACGAGAACAATCAAATACAAAGACTAAATCTCAGAAGAAGGTTGGAACTAGACAAAGTCATGAGCGGAATGACAGAAATAGATTTTTATCTTTTAGCAAAAAGCCAAGCCAAATTCACAAATAAAGTTTTAACCCTATTTTACACACTGATTTGGGTACCCAGATCAGCAACAGCTAACATCTCAATAGCTTCAGGAATTAAATGGAATAGCCATCCCCACATAATTACAAACATTAACAGAATCACTATACAACAGAATTTATTGGAGGAGTCATCTCTGATAGAACTAATCATAGAAACAATGAACCCACAAACGGATCCAAGCAGCAATTCACTTAAAATACAAGTACTTGTATTAGTTCTGGAAGAGCATTAACTATTCAGCACTAAAACTAATCTAAAGCATATCATGTATGCCAAGAATAGTAATAGTTAGTATCATAGATAATGTTGACGGGGAAATAGTATAAGACATGGTCATGTAATGCGATCTGGGGCGTCGCGTGTCCTGATTATTGATAATCAAAGACCGATAGTCTATAGTAGCACGTAAAATTATGGTGTAATTGAGAAAGCTTAATTAGCCATTGTCACATTGATTATTAATTACGATAGTTTATGATAGCTTAGAAAAGTTAAATGACATAACGATAGGAAAAAGAGACATGACACTTTAATATAAATAGAGGTGGCTCTTATATAAAAAGAAGAGAGAGAACCACAAACCAGTTAATAAACGAAACCATTCTTTAAAATAAAATCTTCCTAATTAAGACGTGCGATTGTCGTTGCTAAACACGAATAACCCCTAATTAACTTACCTAATCCAGTACTCATCGCGAAGTGAGAGAGATGACCAGGACCACGAAAGGGAAAAGTGAAGAGTTTGTCCAATAAGCGTGACGACAGAACAAAAAGGAAAAGTTGTATTAGTAAAAAGAGTCCGGCCACGCCAAACCACATGCCTCGAGTAGAGAAGGAACCTAAAAAGACTTACCTGATGCCATCGTTACGCGAGTTCTGACCCAAGATTAGCGACAGACTCGCCGAGAGACACGTCAACAATAGGTTAACATTAATTTATGTAATACTGTATATAAAATGTTTGATATAACTCAAATATAATCTTATACTGTATATCAATAAAGTTTTGTATCTGATGCTCTTTTACGATAAAAAAAAATAAAATTAAATATAAATCTTTTAATATTCATAAATAATTTTAATTAAAATATTTTTATATTAATTAGTAATATTATTTAAAATATTACTTTTTTTTTAATATTATATTTTAATAAATATATTAATTATATATATATATATATATATTTGAGATAAAAGGTACATGCAACACATGGTTTTTATTGAGTTATTTATACCAAATTATATGACTACAAAGTCCATTTAAGTTAACCCACTATTCCCACCTATATTTAAATCTGGTGACATAATATGTACTCAGAAGTGAATTCACATTTTTCGGAGGGACCTATCTAGGGGGTGAAAATTCTACCACTAGTTTTAAACCACCTAACCTATTGGTTCAGCTTGTATTCGGACAGGATGTGTTAATGGAATTGGCTCAAGATATTCCTGTATCTTCTTCACTTAATTAAGCTAGAACTGATTACGGAAAAGAAAATTGTTAATCGGGATTGATTAGAATGAAGTACAGCCCAGTCTGTATATTGTTGACGTCTCTCTCAGCAAGTCTGTCGCTTCTTCTAAGCACTTTTTGCATAACGTCCGGTAAGTGTTTGGCTTCTCGACTTGAGACATGTGAGTTGTTTAGCCGAGTTCTACTAACGCTTTTCTTCTCATTCCGTTGTTTGCTTCTCTTGACAAATCTTTATCACTTTTCCCTTTGTGATCTCAGCCGTTTTATCTCGCGACAAGTACTGAATTAGGTAAGTTAATTAGTTTTTACTTGGTTTGGCAATGATAAATACACATTCTAATTAAGAAGGTTTTAATTTAGGAAACGATTTTTCTTATTATTTGTACTGCGTACTACGTGACTCTCTTTTTTCTTTTTTTGGTTCCACCTTTTTATTTTATTTCATACACCCTTGCTAAGCTACAATTATGCCATGCGATCCTCCTTAAGCTTCAATAGACTATTTGTAATCAATAAGCTTTTTTAAGGTTATGGCTAATTTAAGCTTCCTAAAATTACATTACTTTTACATGTCACTATAAACTATAGGTCCTATATTATTGCAAATCAGGATATGTAATGCACCAGAATGTGTTTGTGTGGTTATGCCCCACATCAGTTCCCACTAACAATATCCAAACATAATGCATTTTTGCTTGCTGCTGATTATCATACTACTGCTGGATAATCGTTGTGCCACTATATCTTTTATGGAGGTCATAATCTCAATGCCCACTGAATCAGCATGTGAATTGGTTTTCTATGAAAAACAGCACATATTAAGTTACGGCACCAGATACTATATTAATACTATTTAATTGTCTTCACATGAAATTGAACTGATATCTTGTGATCTGACTTGTAAAGTACTAATCACTGTACTATAGACCTACAAGTATATTAATTTTATATTATTTATTGTAAAAAAACATAAAATCATATAAAAAAACTTGAATTTTATTTATTATTATTATTTTTTTTTATAGTAAAATGGCATTAGATACAGGTTTTTTTTTTTTTTTTTTTTTTTTTTTTTTTTTTTTTTTTTTTAATATAATGATTTTTTAGTTGAATT
>CAJVPV010002484.1:0-13044 GCA_910591835.1 Acaulospora morrowiae
ATACGAGTGTATTATATTATATGAAAAGCAAATAGTCAAAAAATCGTATAATATATCAAAAATATAATTTTATAATACGAATAATTTTATATAAATATCACTTTTTTTAACGAAATCTAAAATCAAAAATGTCCAAACAAGCAAGAAAAACTTCAGAAAAAAAATCCTATAAAGAACAGCTTTCGTTATCTTTACAGTCTTCTCAACTTTCGCAATCTTCATTATCTTTGCAATCTTCTCAACCTTTGCAATCTTCGCAACCTACACTATCTTTACAATCTTCGCCATCTTCGCAACCTTCACAATTATGGCAACCTTCACGATCACAGCAATCTTCACGATCACAGCAATTTTCACGATCACAGCAACCTTCGCAATCACGACAACCTTCGCGATCACAGCAACCTTCACCATTATGGCAACCTTCATGATCACAGCAACCTTCGTGATCATAACAATCTTCGCAATCATGGCAATCTTCGCGATCACAGCAACCTTCGCGATCACGACAACCTTCGCCATCACGGCAATCTTCACCGTTACAACAATCTTTACATTCATGGCAACCTTCAGTATCTTTCCAGGTTTCGTTAGAAATTCAGGAAGTAAGGCCTCGTTCAACATTACCTGGTATAGAATCTCCATTAACCTCCACTTCAGCATGGCAATTGATTAAATCATTATCTATTCATTTTCCACTAGCATGGGAAGTTGATATAATAGTCGAAAAAGATATAAAATTAAATTAATGCCGAATTATTAAATAAATCTTATCTTTACTAATCAACCGATTTATTTAGATAAACAAATTAAAAATTTGCAAACAGAAGTTGAAGAGCTAAAAAAAATGAATGCCGAATTAGAAAACAAGATCAATGCTCTAGAAAATATAATAAAATCTTTAGAATATATAAATGAAGTATTTGCCACCCAAGAGAAAAAATTCAAGGAAAAAATAACATATTTAGAAAAGAATTCGATTGTTGTGATATCTCCGAGATTTGGATTATCTGAGGGATCTATATCACCTGGGACAGGAATATCTGCAATACCAATAGAAGTCCCGGATAAAAATTCCGGTAATAATAGTGTCGAAGATTTTGATGTCAAATATTTTGAAAATATTGATGCCAAAGATTATGAAAATGTCGAAGATTATAAAAATACTGAACATCGGTTAACTTCACAAGAACAAAGGTTTCGACCAGTTAGTGATACAAAGGGTAAGAGCAAAGTAGTTTATGAGACAGATCAAAAAAAAACAAGAGATAAAATAAAATGTATTGTAAAGACACTTCCTGAATATTATAAAATAAGGATGGACAAAGTTTTTTCAAGTTCTAAAAATAAAAAAATATTAGCCAAGCTAATACCCGAATTATTGAGTTTAATGGCTCCAAACTTTAATCCCACACGAAGACAACTATATAATTGGTTGGGTGCCTTACATCGTCATCAAAGAGGAAGATATCTAAAATCAAAATCAGGAAAATTAGATACAGACAATAGGCATTTGCATGCAAACTGTCGGTTAAGTGAAGTAAAAACATTAGGCTTATATATATATATTATTTTACATATATTAATTTTAACGAATAATAAAGAAAAGGGGCTGAAGAATTATAGTTGCGAGATCATTAATTAAAAACAAGTCTAAAGAAATTGCAAAATATCGGAATAAATTACTTGATGTCCTTAAAGAAACGAAGGTTCATTTACCTGAAGAAAGTGAAACTGATTTAGAAAGCGATAAAAGAAAAGTAGTCATATATGATTATAGTTGGTGTTCTCATGAGGTATTTAAATATTATTAAAGTCAAATATTTGTTTGCCGAATATTTATATACCGAATATTTATTTATTATATAGTTAACTAAATTGCTAAGAAAAGTTTTGAACAAACGTTCAACAGAAATTCAATATACAAAAATAATTCGTAAGAGAACTTATGAGATTGCAATTTATTATAATGTAACACCACCTAAAGATTTGTCGAATTAGGTTTACTATTCAGAAGAAGAAGCTGAAGAATCAGTAGAAAAATATAAAAAATGAAAGATTGCCAAAGAATCATCAATATATTCGGAGGAGTATCAAACCGGAGAAAGCACAATAATGGGTGAGGTCAAGGAGGCAGTTGCTAAGGCGAAAACAATAGAAGGTATAAAAATCGGTAAGAAAAAAACAACTGAAAAAAAGGAAAAAAAAAAGATACTAAGAAGGTTATCCAGAATAAGATCAATTAAAGGAAAAGAAAAAAAAGTGGTAGAAGAGGAAGAAGAGGAAGAAGAAACAGAAGATAACAAATAACTTAGTTTATATGAGTGATTTTTTTGCTATATTCAAATTATATTATTTTATTATCATATTTAAATAAACTTTTTATTAATTATAATTACGAATAATTGTTGAATTTTATTAATTATTTTTATTAAATTAATTGCTAATATATATGAAAATTCAAACATAAAATATGTTAAATTATGGCTAAGTTATCTATCAAATATTTGTATTTATATTGCCGAATTCTATAATGTTATAGTCGAACTATTAATGAATATTTAACAAATATTTATATTTGATTTTATGCCGAGTGGCACCAAATGACATAAATTCAGTTTAAATTTAATTATAAAAAATTTAAAAATTCGACAATAATTCGACATGCCGAATGACCAAATTTTGACTAGTGTTATATAGACAATATAATAATCTTGTTATTAAGGATTTAAGAATCACATATAATTTATTAAACTTATTGATAGGTATACTGTAGTTTATAAAAATATTTAGTAATAATACAAAATTATATTAATATATTTTGTTTAAAAAGATTAATAAATACAATAGCTTGTAGTCTAATTGGAAGTAAAAAGAAAATATTAATAATAATAATAAATAAAATATTAAATATATAGACTTTTTAATATTTAAACTTGATAAAAAAATTAAATGTAAAAATAATAAATTTAAATAAAATCATATACATATAATTTTATTAATATTAAAAAAAATATTATTATTTTAAAATACTAATAAATTTATTTTTAATTAATATTAATATTAATTTAATAAAAAAATTTTCACAATATAATTTTTTATAAATAAAAAAAAAGTGCCATTTTTTTCTGTCACCACTGTAAAATTTAAATTGAATTAAATTTCTAAATTTAATTCACATATACTTTTATATATTAAATTTTTTTAATTATATTCCCAAGTAATTTTATATATTTTAATTTTCACGTACTGTATACTTTTAATGTTTTTTAAATATTTTTATTATTTACGTAAAAATTGAACCGAAAAGTAGAAAAACTTTTTATTATCACACAATACAATTACAAAAAGAAATATCGAATGGGTTATTATTGTAAAGTTGAAAAAATGGTTTATTACTTATTATCAAGCTAAATGTCTAATCATATAATATATTTCATTTTGTAAGAAAGATTCATGTGACATCAATAGATCTATATTCCGACATCCCCGTAGATTAATTTTATATAACGCTATGCACAGCGTACGTACAGTATATGAACATGCACCTCGATGTCATTGAAATAATGTAGGGTTTTATGAACTCAATAATTCTTTAAGCTTTAATTAATCTAAATTTATAAGTTGGCGTATTAATTTTCGGTATACTGTATCTTTCTTTTACCGTTTGTCTTTTTTTAAAATTTCGACATTGCAATAATTAGTAATATACGGTATACTGTGTATATACATGTGCAACATAAGGTCAATTATAATTTATCAAATTCTATCATACAGTGTTTAACCAACTCTGGTCGATACTCAATATCCGGCGAGGCAAGATTCAATTCGATATCACTCTTTAATAGAAATCGTTCCGGATATTTCGGCGATCATCGAATTACCATTGACATCTTCGGCATGCGACTCACCCTAACTTGATAAACTCATTGAAACCGATTACTGTAAATAGATTGTCGATCACATTTCTCGCCTCACGGGAATAGGCGCAAAAGATAATACAGAGAGACCTCCCTAAATGCACCCTCTATAAATGCACTTACTATATTTTCTCTCTCTAAATGCACGGTCAAGCTTGGTCCCAAGTACATAGAACTCTTAATAAAATTACCTCCATAAATGCACACCCTCTATAAATGCACATTTTTCAAAAATTTTCCTATGGTCCCGAGGGGTGTGCATTTAGAGAGGGTTCACTGTAATAATAAGCCCCTCGAAGGGTAATTTTCACAGTTAATCAAGAAACGAGAATTTGGCAAAATTCAAAATGAGTATATTAGACAAAGAAAAAAGGAATTCGTGAAGTCAAATATAGATCTTAGATATACGGCGATAAACTGGAAGCAAAAATTAGAATAACTTGTATTGCTCATAAAATGGAACAAGATTTATGCAATGTCCAGGTTATTTTGATTTACATGATAGCTCATTGTGGCATGATTACACCCATTACATATTGATTATGTAAGTTCAATATGCACTATCTCATGTCATCCACGTGATACATTCGTACTTTTCGGTCATGGAGGGTTACATGAAGGTGATTGGCTTGTGCTTAATTATTCTTTCTCCCTTTTGATCACATCGTCCAAACTCTCGGGATACAATTTCCTTTTCAAAATGCCAGACCTTTCCATGCATTCCCACTGTTTCCGGTTAAACCTTCCTATATAAGCCGACAATTTGCCCATAACCGTTCCGCTAGTATCAAAGAACCAATCGTGTTTCTTCAACAAGCGTGCGATCTTCATTTCAGCATTTTTGATTTCATTTTTCAAGTGTACAACCAATTCAATTTCTCCTACATGATGTCCAAAATCTGCGGTGTCCAAATCCAACGTAAACTCGCCATCCAGAAGGTAATGTTGGCGCGTTGTCTTTATCGTGCAGAATGGAGTCAAAGAGAAATTTTGATTTAACCAATATCCAAATGATTGAGAATCTTTTGGGGATGACAAAGTTTGCACGCCGAGTGTTTGTCGGAGGAAGTCGGAAATCTCGTTCAAGTCTTCGAGCTCATGATAGGAATCCATTGAAGCCACCAAATCTGTTGGAGTCTTACATTCCCATTTTTGGTCACGCTGACGAAGCCAAATGTCTTGGGAAGTTAGGGGGTAGCCCCTCTCGTCGATGTCGTAATAGATGTCGGTGAAAGACTTTGTGCAGATAAATTTGACTGAATCGAATTTTACGGGGCCACTGTTGCGTTCCATCACAGGAACTTTGGTAACATCGAACACAAATTTGCGTTCAACCTCCAGATGCTCCTTCTTCTGTTGTGGGATAGCGATGGGAGACACAGTGAGCAGCCTCGCATGATCTTCGTGATGAGGTGTCTTTGTTATGCAGTTAACAAGGAAGGATGGATTTGTGAGGATACTACCAAACTGATTCAATCGTTTACATCTGTGAACCGAATTCGAAGCAAGGGATCGAACACCGAGACCAATCGCGCTAGAAATGGGCATCATTGATTCGAGCGATTACCAACTAAGACTCTTTACAAGTTGTGATGTGAGGAGCAAATGCTTTTCATTGAAAACGACATCGGTTAGCATGCATGTATTTGCATAAGTGAGCATGATAAGAAAGAGAAATGGATTTATAGTTAATATCTGCACCAAAAATTCGAAACCTGATGTGTATGTAGGTACGTAAGTACATACGTACTGTACGTACCTACTTACCTACTTATTTGTATTTTTCCTGTTTGAGTTCGTTTTGTTAATCTTGTATATTTCTGATGGCTCGCACGGATATCTTAACAAATAGTATATTGATTATCAGCGATCATTAATCAATTAATGGTATTTATGGTCAAGAGTTTCTAGGCGCATTCATAAAAGTAAGCCTGAGTTAATACTTGGCGCATTTATGAATTAACCAAAGTTACGTGATGTATAGTCAAACTTTAATTTCGGCCATATCATAATTCTTTGTCTATCATGAAAAAGCATATGATTCCTAATTAATTAGGATTTTATGCAATGCTCGAACTTCAAAGAAAAACGGAGGGTAGCCAATCCGCAAAAACCAAACAATCCTTTTACCCACACCCTTTACTCATTGGCAGATATAATAGATGGATAAAGAAAACTCCGAGAAAATATACAAAGAATCGATCACCTAACTGTCAAGTCCCATTATTCTATATACAATTTTGTACATAATTTGCAATAAAGAAAAAAAAGAAAAAAAATTGAGGAGAATAAAAAATTTTTAAAGTATCACGGTAACCTTGAAGATCGAGATCTCAAAGATAGACGTTCATTTAACAAAAATTTTTCTCTAAAAAAGATCAGAAAAGATAGACACTGGTTACACGAAAAACTCGTGCCAAAAGGAAACAGACGCTCCCCATTCGGCACGCAATCTGCTCAATTAATATAAAGCGGCCGCACAATGAAACCAAAAATGCCAAACCGCCAATTTCCGAGATTCTAGATGGTATCAGCATGTAACGCCACCACCACGCTTTGAATAATGCTCGCAAGGGACTTTCAATAGCGAGTCGGTGGTGAAAGACCAAAAAACCTTAAAAATAAAAACTTTAAAAAATCAACTTTCCTGTCATCCGAAAGCGGTATGTACTCACTGCATATTTTTTTGCTGCGACCTACCTAAAATGTAAAAAACCGGATTTTAGAGTGATCAAAAAAAAAAGTTAACTCTTGGAAACTTCCGGCGCCTCAAACCTTAAAATTCCCCATTATATTAGAGAAATTGGTCAGGAATTCCCATTGGTCAATTGATGTCTGGTTATCCGTGAGATCAAAAGGTTCGAAGTACGCATGAACGAAGCAATACTTCTGCAGACACTTTTTTTCAACGAGACTCTACATTGCATAGAAGACGCAAGATAAGCCGAATTTAGAAGGCAGGCAAAAAAAAAAAATAACATTTTCACGTCTTCCCCAAAAAACATTTGGTCACTTCGGATCACGCAAAAAGAATTGTAATTACTTTTTTTTTTAAAAAAAAAGATTTTATAATCTTTTCTTTTTCTTTTTTTTAATAATTAATTGCGTTGTTATTTGGATTTTTTGAATTTTTTAGTTTTTTTTTTTTGAATTTTGTATATAAAAAATGCAATTGTAAATAAAATGCAATATGATAATGATTTTTACAAGTGTGGGTAGAAAAGAAAAAATGTATGAAAAAAGTGAAGGGGAAGGGTGGAAAGGGTGTTTGTGCTTTGTGATTTACAATGCGTTGATGCCTAAAGTGAAAAGAACAAAAAGAAAAAAAATTTCGGCACCTTACCGAATATCTCTCTTTTTTTTCTTAAAAAGGAAAAATCGTTTTTTTTGTTTTTTTTTTGTTTTTTGATATAATATATCATGATATTATTACGATAGTTATTATATTAAATTTAACTATACAAGAATTTTTAATTAAATTTCTTAGCATAGAATACCTAGGATACTTTATTAAGCCAGGGGAGAAGGTAAAATGTCGGAACTAGATTATTGTAAATTAACAGTCAAAGAAGCAAAAAGATCATGTGTTTCATATCCTACACGAATGGTCGGTCGTGAACAGTTGACTCTTCATTGGGCAAAGAAAACTGTTGGGAGGATAAATACCAAAAAAAAAGATCAATTAGGCCTGAAATCGCTTTGAAGTCTTGATGACACTCCCCCGAAAAACAGACAAAACAGACCGCGAGAGAGCCAGAAAAATTTCTTTTTTTTTCTTCTTGCGAAGGAAAAAAAAATATATATTTAGGTTTTTGTGAATTTTCATTTTTTTTTTTTTTTTTTTTCTGTTTAAATAAAGGGAGTAAGACCAAAAAAAAAATATTTTTTTTTTCATTTTTTTGCTTTTTGCTTCTCCCCTTCCATTCAACAATATTTCATACGTGTAATTATTCGAGTATAATGCATGTGTGATGCGAATGTTGCTTATGAATTTTTACAAATTGATTATGTGATCTAGAAATGGAAAGAAGACGTTTTGGATCAGTAAAAATATACCAGGGAAATGTGAGAAAAGAAAAGGTTTATCCAAATGTTCACACACGTACCTTAATTTCTTGAAGAATTTGGTGAGCATATGGTTTGTTTGTAAATTTTTTTTTTGTGTTTTTGTTTTTTTAAAATTTTTTTTTAAAAAAAAATTGTTTATGCAAAAATGAATGTAGGGAATGTGTTTTATCGAAATTTTTTGTGTTTGTGTTTGTGTTTGTGAAGAATAACGAAAGATAATTTTACGAAAAATAAAAAAACGAGTTAAAAAAATTCTTGAATATGCCGGTGCATATCCTGTTTTGAAAAAAAAAAATGATGAATGAATGAATGGGTGAATGAATAACAGAAGATGGATGGATGGTCATTTGATTCAAGGAAAATCAATGCCTAGACCCTCCACCCAAAAAATCGAAAAGTTCAACTTACCAAGGTCATCATCATCATTTGTAAATTAGTAGTCGTATTTCACGATTTGTTGGTATTGCTGTTCATCAAAACCGAGATGTGCCATGTTATCATACGAATCGTACGTGTCTACATATTCATAGTAGCCCATGGCTTCTCCCGGCGCTGTTTGATTGGGTGCATCAAACACGCTGAAGTCAATCATGCCACCAGATGTTGTCATAGGGGTGTTAACAAATGTTGTAGTCGCATTTGATATTGGGCTGTTATCATATGAATTTTGGTCATCAATGTATGATCCATATTCATATTTTCCCATCGTGGGATCTAAATAACCGAGTTGCTGTGGAGAACTCGTTAGAGAGTTATTTGCGTACAACAGATGTTGAGGATTTTGAAGGATGTTCGAGTTGTGAGAGGTCACCATGGTGGTTGGGGTAAAGATTTCGGAATTTTCACCGTCAGTTGATATTGAAATTCGCCTTGGGAAGAAAGCTGAAGTATCAATCATCGGCAAACTTTGAGATGACAAGGTTGGTGTGGAACCTTGAGTTGGCGGTGAATCTTCACGTGGTTGAATCCTACGTTTCCTTTCTTGTGGTCTTCTAGGGCGATACCTGTATTCTGGGTACTTCTTCATGTGTTCTTGTTTAGCTGCATCCGCCATCTTCTGGAATTTGAGCCTAACGTCTTGGGGTTCCTCGTGCCACATTCTGCCGATTTCCTTGGAAACTTCGTTATTGGTGATGCCTTGATTCTTGGCCACGATTCCTGGCTGCTTGGCTCTTCGGTACAAGATGAATGCATTCGGTGGTCTCGGTGGTTTCTTGACCTTGGTCTTTGAATTCGCAGATGTGGCTTTGGGAGTGGGACCGGCAACCCCGCATGGAAGTGCAAACGATGGTAGACGGACATCAGTATCCGGAAGCATCCTTGAAACATTGGGTGCATTTGATACGGGCTTTGCATTTTCCAACAAGTTGGTCACCGATGTAGCTTTTGCATCGTTCGGAACTAATACTGGCTCAAACCCTTCAGGGATGAAGTAGAGGGATCCTTTGTTCTGGTCGTATAGGTCCTGAACCTTATCGTATGAGACGTATTCGAAGTTTGGAACCGGAGGACCACCCTTTGAGGTTTTGAACTGTGGCGGCTGCAGCTGCGGAATAAAGGTCTCTTGATCACAAGTCGTTGCCACGTTACTTGAAGACATCGAAATACTGGCGCTGCTATTACTTTCGCTGCTCTTATTGCTATTATTTTCTTTATGGTAAGGGTTAGTAGGTGCGATGGTCGAGTGCTGCCTACTTTCGGTGTAAGCCCTTCTGGTGGTGTATTCGGCCATGTTAAAGCAATAATAAATTTAATTCAAGCTGTCAACTGGGACACCAGGCCGGTGGGAGCAAGGAATGACACTTGAGAAAAAAATGGTAAAACAGCGATTTTTTTTTTTTGACAATATATTTCTATATATATAGTTATATATAGGTAAAATATATTTACAGAATAGCAAATAGCAAATAGGTCTAAGAAAGGACTTTCGGAGGGGGACTTCTGAACGCAACAAAAATTTTGGACAATTTGTGGACTTTATATACCGTAGTTTAATTGCGTATGTTAAGCTTATTAGATGGTTGGGTGATCAATAATTATTAGTAAGTTAAAAAAAAAACTATTAATACTTGAATAAAATCATATTTTAATTATAATTTAGTAATTTATATGTATATATTTAGAAATAAATATAAGCTTCTCTATTTTTATTTATGTTATATAAACTGCTTATCAGTTGTTGAAAACTTGTAAGTTGTTGGTGCCACGTTTCGCCGCGGTTTTGGGTGTCACACAGCCCTTTTTTAAGTTTCATCCATGACAAAGGGAGTAAAGCAAAAAATCTCACATATACATATATATATACCTACATAGCCACATGAGATTAAAGAGACAAGGCCATGAGTTCTAATAAAGATGTATAATTCTGAAAATTTCATGGCCGCGCCAGCAATGGGTTGTTTGACCGAAGGGTCTCACCAAGTCACTAAATAAATCTAATAGAACACAATGCTGTAATACGAAAAACAAGGGGCGTCGAAATTTCGTACATTTATGGAATGCTTGCGTAACATCCACCCAACTCGCACGATGAGCTTCTTCATAGATTACTGTGGTCTTCAGACTTTTTCCAAAAATGAACTTAATCGAGAATGACGTGCTATTTTTGGGGTTTTTTTTACTTTCTGAGAAAAAAAGGAAAGTTCAAACGTATACGCTCACTGTTACCAAATGCGGAAATCTGTCTGCCAAATGTGACCTCTTTACCGGATGCTTTTTTTCCGGAAACTTGTGTCCCCATCCTTTTCATCTAAACTAGGCAAACGGTTCGGATAAATGCTATCGGCTATTAAAAAAAAAAAAAAAAAAAAAAAAAAAAAATCTGTCTATTTATAATCTTTTATTTGTTAATTCTAGGTTTATCTGTTCATTAATCTACATACTGTATTTTAAATTAACATTACGGTCGGCACCGCATCGAAAGTCCGGTGACCATTTTGTTGTAAACAATTTATACCTCTATTTATACTATATTTATACTATATCTATACTGTATACAATTCTCTTGCCGATTGTAGAACTGAGCTGATTTTTGAAATAAAAAAATTTTCGGTGATTCATCTTTTTTGACATTTAAAACTTCACGCATCATGTAAAGCTTTAAAAAGAAAAAAAGAAGTTGAAAAGTAAAAAAAAGTTAAAAAAGATACTGTGACTGATGTAATAAATGATAAATTTTGAAATAATAATAATAAATGGTTTATTATATTATTATAAAATATGCTTCTATATAAATATTTGAATTTATCGCAATATATTTTTTTAAAAAATATTTTACTATATTACACAATATTTTAAAAAAAATATAAATTATCTAATATTTCTATTTCTATCTCCTATTTCATTATTACTTATTGAAGTATCTTGTAACATCTTAAAATATTTTTATATTGTTGTTTTTTAAAAAAATCAAACATATCAATTACTTTTTAATAATATTATTATTGAAACTAAAAAATTTTTGAAATTATAATTGCTTTTAGTGTTTTTTTTTCTATAATCAAATAAATACACAATATTTATTAAATATTTACAAAAATTAACTAATATATATTATATTATATTGCATAAACTATTATATAAACTTGAATATCTATTTTAAACAAATGTTTTTATATATAATTTAAAAATAAAAATAGTTGTTTTTTTTAATTTCTATTTACAATATTTTTTAAAATTAAAAATTAAATTTTATTGTTATTGTTTTTTTTATATATATTGTAAAAAAAATAATATTTCTTATATTAACTTGCTTATAAAAACCATATAATATTGAATATTTATAAATATTTATTTAAATTTAAATATTAAATAATTCAAATAATTAAAAATTAATTTAAAAATACTATTAAAAAATTATAGTTCTATTGAATAAAAATATTAATAATTATAATTAATAAATTAATAAAAGTTATATCTTATAGTATATTATTTAAAATAAAATTTTTATTATTGTTTTATTTTTACTTTTTATTTTTTAAGAAGCTAAAATACAATACATATACAATTTATTGTTAATTAATAAAGATTAAATATTTATTATACAAATAATTTATTAATTATTATAAATATTAACTGATATCATTTGTCTCGTTTTTATTAAAATATCAATTAATACTTTATAAGTAAATTCGTATTTAGACTTGTATTATATCTTTTTATTTTTAAATATAAAATAAAAAAATTCTATTTAATAATTGAAAAACTTTTTCAATAATTTTTATTTTAATTTATAATTTAATTTCATTCTTATAAATAAATTATCAATTTAAATTTTATCAATATCAAATAAGATAATAGAAATTTAATTAAATTTCAAAATCTATTAATTTAATTTAAAACATTAATTAATTAAATATAACTTATTTAGAAAATTAATTAACTCAAATAAAAAAATTAATATTATAAAATCTATTATATCAATTATAATTATAGATTTTTATAGAAGTTAAATCAAAAATATTACTTTATATAATTTTTTTTAATTTAATCTATTTTTAATTTATAATTATTAAAAAGATTAAATATTTGATTTTTATATAATTTAATTAAATTTGTTAATATTTAAATAATTAAATATAATATATATAAAATAATAAATAAATCTATATATGAAAGTGCTAATATCACAAAAAGATTAATAAAATATCAATATTAATATAAAAAACAATACTTTTTAAACCTACTAAAGAAACAATCAATATTTTTTGACTAATACTTATAAGAAATTCAAGTTCAGCTATATTCTAAAGTATTAATAAATTCTATATCCACTATTAAAATCAGTTCTCAAAATACAAATAATTTTCTATTATATTTCAATATTAACATAATAATAAATATTAAACAAATCTTTACTATAAACTTAAAAGTTAAAAATAAATATATCTTAATCTAATTAATTACTGTAGTATAAAAACTTATTATTTTTAATAATAATAAACTTATTTGTGTCTTTTTTTAATTTATTGTTTTTTTATCTTTTGTCTTAAGTTATACTTTTATATCTTTTACATAATCTATATTATATAGTATAGTACAAAAGTCTTTATACTAA
>CAJVPV010002485.1:0-13041 GCA_910591835.1 Acaulospora morrowiae
GTTATATTATATTTGAATCAAATACAAATTATATATCTAAAAAATAAATTGAATTGAATTTAGTTAAAATTCAAACTGATTTGATTTGATATGATTCCTACTTGTATTATTAAAACAATAATATATAATTGTTAATATTTCATTTATATAAGTGAAATTTTGCTAATTTTTAATAATAATTTTTATTACTTTATATATACATTGGATAATACTTGAATGACTAATTACATTAGATCTATTAATAAATTTTATTTATATATATTTAAACTATATCAATATTTCAAACACATAATAGTATAAATTGTATTGGCAATTAATTATGCACTTTCTCAAGTAATTAAATCACTTGCATTTGAAAAAATTTTTTTAGTAAAAGCACTTGTTATTAGAATTGCTAAATAATCTTGTGCAATTATTACTAAGTGAAAAAGTTCTTTGGAATATAATTAAATTAAAAATAATTATAAATACAGTAAATAGTTTTACAAATATAATTTAAAATTATTATACTTTTGTATTTAATGCTTATTTGCAATTAAAAAAAATAAAAAAAAATAAAATTATTATTTACTTTTCACTAATTTAAAATATTAACAAGTGCTGGAATATTTTTACTTTTTAAAAACATTTCAAATTAATTTGATATCAAATTTGATTATTTAAAAATATGTGAAATTAAATCTTTATTGTCTATATTATATTCAATTTCAATATTTTCTTTTTCTTTTAGTGTATATTTTTCATGATAAATTTTTAATACTTATTAAATATAATTCAAGTAAATTAATTTTACAAATTGAAATAATTGTTTTATATATTTTATTTTTAATTTTTATTATTAATTTTTCTTTTTATTCATTTTTTTTCATATATTGCAATTTGAGTTATGGATTCAATACTTATAAATTGAAATAAATATAATTAAATTATTTTAAAAATTATTTTTAAATTATATAATAATTTACTTGTTGCAACTGTATATACTGTTGTATTTGTTTTGTTATAATATTCTTTCAATTTCTTGATTTCTTTTTTTATTGCTTGCTATAAATATATATATATATATATTTTTCAATAGATAAATATTATTTTTTTATTTAATTTATATATTTAAAAAATATATATTGTGAAAGAAACAACATCCGTTATATGCAATAGTAGCAAGTTTAATACTAGCTTTCCTATACTATTTATATTTAGCTAATATCAAAAAAAAAATTTAAAACAATATTGTATGCTAAATATAGCTAAGGATAGTAACTATACTTACATACTCAAATAATTTAATAGGATATAATAAATAGAAAGTAAAACATAAATAAGATGAAAAAGAAAATATGTTAGACAAGTATAAATATAAAAAAAACTGATTATAAAATAAAGAAGGCCTATTGGATATGCTACTCTGATAGTTTCACTTCTACAAAGTATATGTTAATACACTTTCCAAATGGCCAAACTACTCTTCAAAATATATAATAATATTGATAACATAAATTTTTGATAGCTGATAATATGTGGTGGTAGTAATTAATTGGTAATAGTATTAATAGTAATTTTGCTGTTGTTTGTATAATGGTTAATTGGATAAGATATAAGTTAATTGGTATAAGCCACTTCCAGACTTTTGTTAATATAAGCTATTTTTAGACTGATGTTTAAAAAGAATAAAAATATTGAAAGGTTTTTTAATAATCATTTGAACTTATTAATTATTGTTTTTTTATTGATATTTGATAGAATATGATTGTTATTTTAATATTTATTAATAATAAAAGATTATGTAATTATATGGATTTCCATTTTTAATATTGTTTATATTAATTCTTAATAAATATAATAAATATGTTTTGATGGTTTATAAGATATAATTGGTTAGAACTAGAGTATTAATCAATTACCAGAGATAAGCTAATTATAGTTTTTTAATAAAAAGTTTTTTGAAAAAAATTTTTGGATTTTTTGTAGTACAGTATAGTGTATTAAATAATATTAAAAGTTATGTTTTATATTTATTGCTAATTCCTCAAGCTAACAATATATATAGTTTTGATATAAAGTTTTAAGTTTTGTATTGAAAAAAGATTCTTTAACAAAAAAAAAAAATATTTTAATAAGAAATAAAAATAAAAGAATTTCTAAAGAAAATCTATAAAAAATAAATGCCACAAGTCTTTCCTCGTGCAATTCAAGAAGAAAACAGAATCTCTAAACTTGTTTCTTCTTGACCAAAGATCCTATTTTAATGCATCAATATATTTCTTTGATTTTCTTTGATTTTCTTGAGACTTTTGTAGTAAAGACTAAAAAAATATAGAGGATTTATAAATATTGAGAAGTGAAAAAGATATTTTTTTCTTTAATTTTTAAAAAGTTATTATAAAAGAAATTTTTTAGAAAATATTGTGTACAGGAAAAATTATTTTTTTTACAATATAATTACAGTATATATATTATAAAAAGATTAAGATTTATAGACTTTAACTTTATTATAAAAACTTAAAATCAATTTATTTAATAAATAAGTTATTATTATCTTTATAAATTGTATTTAAAGATCTTATATTATTAATAAATAAGTTGAGTTAAATAAATTTATATATGTATATTTTTTTTAAAATTATAATTTAAATTCACTTATTTAATATCAGTTAATATTGTAATAAAAATAAACAAATTTTTCATTAAATAAAATTTCAAATATGATGCCTGTTTGTAATAATAAAAAAAAATAAAAAATAAAATAGGTAAATATAATTCTTTTAGCTGAAATTAATTAAGCTCAGTTAAATCTAACTGAAATTAATAAATCCAAAATTATATAATAATTATTTCCCGATTTGGGACTAAACAAAAAGTACATTAAAGGAGGGTATGTAACTATACAAAGTGCATTGTCCGTATATGGGTAATTATTTTTGAAGGTGGACAGGGATTTTTCAGATACTATATGTATTGTATAAAGTAGGGCTCAAAAAAACACACCTATCATTTTCATCGCCTTCAAAAATAATTACCCATATTATAAAATCTTTACTGTGGCTAATTATCATATTGAAGAGATTCTTGAAGCTAGTATAAAGACTTCAATACGTAATATTAGTCACATGATTATGTTACGATTTTACGATTTCGCGCTAGATATCAACAAATACGTAATACGTAGCAAATCTTTTTTGTCACGAATATTACACGTCTCGTACCACCATTCTGGAACACCTGTCCTAAGAAAATCCAACACTTTTATGGTCAATATGATCCCCAACGGCGGTCGTCAGAATCCATTCTCGTGTGCAGTGAAAAGAGAGTCCGAAACTTTTCGGGGCGCTACTTCATATACGCCTGAGGAATTTGAAAGAATTCAAGAGAAACTAAGTAAACAATTAGGCCCAGAATTCATAAGTTCTCGACCTGGTCCCGCTGGAGGTAAGTAAAAATCATGTTGAGACTTTCGCAAATTATCGAAGCTCTACCTAAACTTATTTCAAATGAACAGCTGGAAAATTAATTTATATTGAGGGGTGGAAGTTAATTAATTTAGCCAACAGTGTCTTTGGCTTCAACGGGTGGTCGTCCAGTATTGAAGATCTTACTGTCGATTTTGTATGTATAATAATATTTCTTGATAATTCACTTATTAGAGTTAACATTTCGGTACTTTGTTACACGCCATATTAAATAGGTTGACTGTTCTGACACTGGTCGTTATTCCGTTGGTGTATCCGCTAATTGTAAGGTGATTCTCAAGGACGGTACTTATCATGCGGTAAGAAGCAACTATTCATACTTTGCTCTTGTGGGTTCTTGCTTATTTATAGTATACTTCATAGGATGTTGGTTATGGATCATGTGAAAATCAAAAATCCAAAGCTGCAGCATTTGAAAAGGTAGCCATTATATATTACGTACAGTACATACAATGTTAACTTGACTATAAATCAAAGATAACAAAGTATTGTAAATTTGAAAAGGCGAAGAAGGAGGCTATGACCGATGCATTGAAACGAGCTTTGAGAACGTTTGGTAACATGTTGGGGAATTGCCTTTACAGCAGAAATTATACAGCAGAAATTGTAAAGATAAAAACACCTCCGGTAAGTGGTGTGTAAAACGCATAAAATATTGAATCATCCAAAGTTATCCAAATAAATCAATGCTATCTTTTCATAGGTTAAACTCGATGTCAACAATTTATATCGATTGCCAGAATTTTCACGACCTAATGATTCTTGTAAAAATGTTACCGGTCAAGGAAATAACGCGAATGAAATTTCTTGCACCCAACGTGAGGGTGTTTCCTCTCTGTCATATTCCAAGAATCAAGATCAAAGTCATAATAGGAGTTCTATTGCCTCTTCATCACAACATTTAATAAACAATTGCTCTCAGAATATCTTGAATCAGCCGTTTAATAAATCCAATATACAAGCTACATTTGGAAATCCAGATTCGCGTCAGACAAATCAATTGCATAATTCGCCAAATCAATCAAATAACACAAGTCATACGAGCAGATCATTGTCATTGAGAAAACAAGTAACAGGTAACGGAACTAGTGCAGCAACCGATCTTCATAAAACCACAGATAGAGAAAATACATCGGATCCCCAAGTTAGCACTTCTTTTAACACATTCGGAACACAAGCTACAAATGAAAATGTCTCAAATCAGACTGGCGATTCTAAAAATAGTAAGGTTCCAATTTACAAGTCGGCAAATCAGATTCATAACAAAGATGGTTCAACTGGTCCCTCCTTGAATCAAGCTAATCGTGAAAGTTCATCGGCAGCTTCAGAGAATGTGTCTACGAGTAAGTCAATCTTTTTAAATATTCGTTCAGAAAAGGCAAATGTCAAGGCAGAGTCGGTTTCAACTCCGGTAAAGGAACTTCCAAATAAGAACTCTATTCCGACTAAACCAACTGGCACCGATTTGGGTTCGCGTCTTATTATTAATATTTACGATTTCGCACTCGCTTTATGAAATTTTCTATATTCGCATTCATTCCATAATTTCCCGTAGATAAACCAAGTCCGGCAACGATCGCAGCAATGTATGCAGGTAAAAAATTCGATGTCGTTACTAGATACGGTGATTTAGGAAGTTGCAATTAGCTGTTAATTTCAACCTTTGGAAACAGAATTTGACGACAAAATGGGATCTTTTTTTTCAGATTTTATGGTGGATGAGACTGGTATCGAATTTGATGAGTAAATATTACCTTTTCCTATCAAAACTCGATCTCGATCAAATTTATTTATTTATAATTTTACTCAAACTTTGAATATAGTAGTTTTATGTTTTCCTGCGCCGCGGATTTTCAAAATGCTCGGACAAACCAATCTCCATTATCAAAAGATTGTCTTGGTGAGGCGTCTACAAGTTGCGTGTTATGTATAACTATAAAAGTTTTTTGAATTAACACTCATTCTAAAAATTGTAGTATTCGATGGTGATTGTAGTCCTATAAAGAGAACGGAAAAAAACTTTACTTACGAGGGAGTACCAGATCTCAATTCCCCTGACGAAAAATTTGTTCAAATGAAAGCTCAAACAAATTGCAATTTTACATTGTCTCCACAAAAGACCAAGGCATCCCCAAAAAAGCAGGTTCAAAATCATAGGAAGGACTTAAAATTAAGTGACAGCACGAATGTTGATCAGAACACCGGGAAAAAAAGGCTGAATCCAAGCGAGAATGCATTTGTCAAATCTGTAGCGTAAGTACATTATTTCTTGATTGATTTAAAATATTAATTGTATTTCCGTTTCACATTTCATAATTTAATAGCCCGAAAATTGTTTCTAATTTCAACGAGTTGAATCAATCTATGAAGAAAAGAAGAGTCTAGAAATAAGTGTTATTGATTTTTTCGTTCACATCTCCCTAAGATGGCTCATTAAAGAATTCTAGCTTCATTTTTTTTTTAATTGTAGTACACGTCTAGGTTTTTTTGCCTCTTAGAAAAAAAAAAGATTAATATTTTTAACCATAGATAATTAGAATTGTCGATAGGTTGACTTCTTAACGCGATTAATTAGATTCCCATACGTTATATACCATATAACCCGTTGAATAGGTAGCCGAACCCATGATATCCGGAAATTGCTTCGTAATAATTTAAAAAAAAAAGGTCAATAAATAATTCTAGTAATTACCGTTGGTTTTAATTTAAAACATTACACACTTTTTAATGAAAAGAGAAAAAAAAACCAGAAAAATAGATAAGGCTATGTATACATTGTTAAATAAATACATATAATACTGTTACATGGTAACTGTGAAACCATTACAGGAATAGTGAAGGGCTTTAATGCCATAACTTTCATTAGTTGGTATTAGTTAGTTTGTGTTGTGTTCGTTAATCCGGTGTTGTCACACCAACCGTTAACCGGTAAGCAACTAAGGTACTTGCACCATGGGCACGATTCACTTGGGTTAGTCGTATAGAAATTATGGATAAGTAAATAGAACAGGAGCACAGATATGGGCAGCGCAACTATTCTGATGATCCAGTTTGCACGTTTGTGGAATTTCGAAAAGTTGATTGTAGGATTTAAAACACACCCGGTTATCAAGCCCATCAAAAACCCACCAATGTGTGAAAAGTTATCAAAAAATGGAAGAAGACCCACCAAAAAAGAAATAATAATTATAGCTAATAATTTAGTGAGTTCCCAACATGGGTTTCTGATAATCTTCCAGCTTTGCAAAAGTTCCAGAAGTATGACACCGACAACACCAAATAGACTGCCGGATGCACCCATGGTAGCTAGATAATTTAGACAAGAACTTATTACGATTATTATAAAAATGATTTTAAATAAATAGGTAGCATTCATGGGACTTACGAATTGTAGGCGAAGAAAAATTTCCTCCGAAAATAAACCCAAATATACCGCTTGCCATGTAAATAATGCTATATCTCCACCACCCCATGTCAGACTCTACTTGAGCTCCAGTAAATACTTGGAAAACCATATTCAAAGCATAATGAACAATTCCAGCATGAAGGAATATTGGTGTGATGAATCGATACCATTGGTCTGGTTGACCACTCTTGAAACCACCAAGAGCACAAAGTTGTTCCAAAGTACAGCCCGTAGACCCTGTGTTCGGGCATTCAAACAAGGCATTGCTGCTGATTCCGGTAACATTGGGTTTCATACAAGGAACAAAACGAGCTCCCAATTGGATTAGAGTCTACGAATGCCATTGTTAGATATTTCGCAAGAAAAAAGTAACTATAGATATAAAATACTAACAGCTGTTCCAGGACCAATCATGGGGTTAAAAGGATTTGTCTCTATCAATTCTCCTGTTAAATTTTTATTATCAATAAATTCATAAATCAACATAATGAGTTGCACAAAAGTAACGACCCATGTGAAATAAGGTCTCCACACGGTTTTTTTTGCCATCTGATTTTGCACGTAAGAATCGTCTATTGCTTTTTCGTTATATGTTGAAGGTGGTGGTGGTCCTCCACTACGAGTTGAAGCTTCAGGTTGGTTATAAGCGGCATAATAACTTTCTGATTCACCTGGTGGAAAATATCGACTAGATAAACCCTGCCTATGAAGTTGTTCTTGTTCTTCTTGGAGCACACGTCTGGCTACTGCTTCGTCACTTTCGTAAGTTTCCTCACTCTCTAAATTTCCATATTGCGTCGCTATCGTTGCCGAATTTTGTGGCGTTTCTTCCATATCGCCCACGGACGCGGGCGGAGCACTAGGCTCGGTTAATTCACGACTAGTAGTGGCATTATGCGATGTATCCCAGAAGGAAGGGTCTGTAGGATCAACAGCTTTTTCGCTTATTCCTTTTTCTGAATCGGTGTTTTGAGCAGGAATGTAGTCATCCGTATATGCAAAATAAGATAATCGTTGTGACGGTTGGTTTTCATCATAAGAAGGTATTGGTTGAGATGTTTTATAAGTTGTATCATAGGCTTGATCCTGATGGAAATATTTGTTCCAGCCAGATTGCTTTGACATTTTTTTTGACTCTTGAAGTCTTGAAAGACGTTAGAGAAAGATGATCTGTTTCACGATACATAATATACTTCATTTGTTATTTTGATTGCATATCCTAATGCGTACAAGATCATATCCGATCATTTTTGTATGTTTAGTCCTAAAAATAAATACACACACTGATCAAATTCTTGCAAATCTAAAATTAGCCCCGCTGATTATCTCTTTTTGTAACAATAATGAGCCACTGAGTGATTAATTTTATAAACGGATAAGGACAAATTTGGGAAGTCCATAGAAAGTTGTTTCCGTAATGGTGAAACATCTATTTCTTGAAAAATGATATCAATTATAATATGATTTTTTTAAACATTAAATTATTTATTAATTTTAAAAAATTTTTCTTTTATATCGTTATATTTTTATCAAATTAATTATTATCAAGTTAATAATAAACTATTATTAAAATTAATAGATTATTGCAAATTAATAGAAAAGATATCTAAACTTGTTATTGATAATCTATATATTTTATTTTTTATTATATTAGAAAACTATAACTGTTTTAAATATACAGTATATCATATAAAAAGTATTTAATATTAAAATAATTATAAACAATCTATTATTTTATTATTAATTAACAAAACCTTTATTAAATTAAAAAAAAAAATCCAACTAATTTTATTATTTTAAAAAAACAATTTTTATTTAAATACGTATATAGTACAAATATGTTTTTTCAATATAAAAAATAAATGTAATTAAAATATGTACAGTATATAATTAAATAATATAATATATACTTTTATAAAGAATAATATAAATTAAAAATAATAATAAGTTATATAATAAATTATTAGAAATTTCTCTTAATAAATTTTTTTTAATAATAAATTTTTTCAATAATAATTTGAAAATATATATTTATATTTATATTAATTTTAAAAAATGAAATAAATTGAATTATATAAGGTTTTTATAATTATTAATATATTTGTTTGTAATTATTTATAATTAGTTAAACTATTTGATTTTATTAAAACAAATAATATTTTTTGAAAATTCTTATATTAAAATATTTAATTAAAAGAAATATTAATTTATTAATATTAATTTTTTTTAAATCATATTTTTATATAAAATTATTGTTTTATTTAATTAGTAAATAGTTTTAATATTTTTATATTAAAATAAATTTTGTTATTTTAATATATTATTAAATTAAATTATAAATTAAATTTTGATTTAATTATTTGTTTTTATATAATAATAATAATAATAATAATAAACAAATAATTTTTATTTATTTATTTATAATCTCAATTTTATTTATTAATATTTAATTATTTTTTTAATTGAAAATTATTAAACTTTTTTAAAAATAAATTATATTATTATATAATTATAATATATAAAAATTTGTTTATTTTTTTTTTATATTGGATATAATTTATAAATTTTAAATTTTAATTAAAATTATAATCAAACTAAGATAAGCAAAAATTTTTTAAAAAAATAAAAGATTAAAAAAATATATAATGACTAAAATGGTTTTTTCAAATTTTCAAATTTTAAGAATTTTTTTATTGTTTATTTTCTTTTTATAAAATAAAAAAATAAATCAAAAGCAAATAAAAAATTCTGTTTTTTTGCTAATTGAAAACTTAATGTTAATATATATATATATATATTTTTTTTATAAAATATTTTGAAAATATTTGCTTTTGAGTTGATAAAATAATTAATAAAAAAATTTTTATCATATTTTCATTAGTATATAATTTATAACAATAATTTGTAAAATAAACAATAATGAATTACGTTTTGTTAGAAAGTAATTTTACTTGTTATATATCTTTTTAGGAAACATCAACTTACATGTACGTTTTTCAATAATAGATTAATCTAAAGATTATGACGTTTTGTTATATTGTTTTTCAAATTAACCATTCCTTTTTATTATGTTACACACAATCGTCACGATATTTGATGAGATTACGATCTACAGTATAAAATCAACATAATATTGTGAGAACTCTCTTCTATGTTTACTGCAATGACCATCTTTGAAACTCGAATGGAAGAACCCAGTGAAGTAAGGTTTAAACATTAAATCATGACTCAATTGTCTATTGATATTCATTTATTTATTTATAGGACACTGATTCAAATCCACTGGAACAATCACAAAGAGTGGCTGCTAGAACTCTCACCGAGTTTATCCATCTCCTTCAGGAGCCTCTTATCGATTCCGTCAAGAATATCACCGAGAATAACATATCAATAACATATTTTCAAAATGGAGATGGTCCATATGTATACAATGGTCAGAAAAATATAACGAATACCAAATTTGCTCATTACAGAACGAATGGCTATTATATTATTCAAAAATTTTATACGGAAATTGAGAAAGAGCTTAAATTACGATTTCCAACTTTGCTGATTAACCACACTCAAGAAACCAACCGGGAATCATTGACTTTTATAAATTACATCGATCCTAAGCCTATTGTTAAATTTGCAGGGTTAAACTTGTAAAGTCATATTTGTATGACACGTTCGCTCTGTAAGGTTGTGGCTGTGTGAAATGCCCACACTCCACGAGGTTTAAACTTCCAATTGTGTGGATTTTATATTAAAAACAATTTATTGAATGTTTATAAAATTTATCTATAATTCCTCATCCGATCCTTCTCTTTTTTAAATGCCTAAGAACTGCCATCGAATTCATAAACTTACTGATAACTATAGTGCTACAATCTTCTCCTGCGACACAAGTAACTTCAGAACAGGGAAATATAGTTTGGAGATGTTCTTCTATATGAGGATAACAATTCTCCAACATATAGTATCCGCTCTCGACAAATTCGGAAAATTTCGAATTATCCAGGTTTCTAGTTCCACTGTACAATTTTGGTTCCGTACCATCAGCATAGAATCCAATTTTTATAGGAGCAACACGAAACGATCTGGATGCATCGAGAACTGTTAACTCGATGACTTTAATGAATTCTGCAAGAGTATTTGCGGCAGCATCATAAACTTCCTCGAAAATTGATTGCTCCGTGATAGATTCATAAGAACCAAGATCGGGTAAAATGCGAACCTGTTCTTGTTGATTATTTTCTATTTCGAATTTCAGCTCAGAAGCAGGATCCAAGGTAGCATTGAATTGTTCGACTGGTGGTTCTTCCTCGACCAAAGCTTCATTATTTTTTAGAGAATCAAGTTCATCTTCTTGTTTAGTTTCTGAATGGTCGTCGAGAGATTCTTCGAATGGATTTATAGGAGAGAAATTGATTTCTTCCAAGTTCAACTATATTACAGACCATCAATAACATTATCACAAAGAATATGATTTATTAACTAAAGAACCAATAAAAAAAACTACCTCTGAATCTTTGACATCAGCATTATTGTTGTTGAGCTTTTCAGACGCGTCTTCCAATGGCGATACATTCGACTAGATTGCAAAAACATTAAAAAACAAAAAAATTTTTTTTGTAAATAGCTTTTGTTTGATGATAATCCAATGCTTACTATTTCGAATTCATCACTGGAATTGTTATCGTAATTATCTTCTTCATCGGGTCGATTCAGCGCAGAATCGGAAGCATCCTGAAATTCATATCCACTGTTCGGCGAAGCTCTCGGAATTTGACTTTTGCCGCGTTGATTTGGATTTGACTATAATGAGACATGAGATAAGTTGTCTAAAAATATAAGTTAATCTTATTTATGAATTTCATGTTCAATCTTAAAAGGTCAGACCAACACTGACTTTTTCCTTGACTTTTAACGGAAACTTTTTCACGAGACCTTTTCCATATGATTTTCTAGGTGTGCTCTTTTGTCAAGAACAAAAAGGATAAATTAAATTGAAACTTAAAAGAAAATAGAATATTGTATCATTATACATGCCATATCTTTGAAAATCCCAATAGCACTAACGCAACAATAGTTCCTTAGAAGACCCACGTCCTATCTAGGAAATAATGAAGAAAAATAAATTGGTTTCATTTTTTTTCTCCACATAAGTTTTCCCTTTTACACGTTATAAGTCCATTGATATGGGACTTCCACACTTCACCTTAATGCACTTAATGTAGCTTGGTCACTTAAGCGTCACTGCTTATTTTCTAAATATTCTAGGAAAAAAAAGTTGATAAAATATAGAAAAGAAACTCAATTCTTTTTTTTCCACAGAAATATGACGCGTTTTAGCTTATCAATTTATTACGCGTGTCCCAAATTCGCAGTGTAAATTTCTTGAATACGAAACGTAATAGATTAAACGTTCATCCGATCGGAATAATACGAAACAGCGAACGCGTTTTCAATCACAGAATTTTCTCATTGTAAAGATTCTGGCGGGTCGAATTAACTTATTATTTAGAAATAAATATATACACTATATTATTGTTTTCTAGTATGCATGTTGAACCCATTGCTTACCAAAAGAATGCTCATTCGTTTTTTAATCAATATAGAAATTTCGGACCTCAAAATTATATTGTATATAAATATATTGTCTGGGTAAGGTGTAATGAAACTCATGTGATGGAGAATGTTGTAGTAGACTTAAAGATGTGATAGATAAATTCGACGAAGCGGTTGTGAATGATGTGGGTGTTGTAGACAGATACGCGATCGTGATAGATGGACTTTTGAATATTATCTGAATAAGCTTGGCATGAATGTAGTAGTAGATAAATTCGAACCTTCCTTCCTAAATGTATCCTCCCTAAATTCATACCTTTTTTAAATACACTTTTATTAAAGTTTCAAATTGGGTCAATAATATTAAGAAAAGAGTAGATTAATTGAATTGAAAATAAAAGTTGATGTACAATATTCAGGTTGTACTTGTTTTACTGAAATATATATGTCATGTTTTTATACATTAACTATTTGTTAAGTTTTCTTTTGTAAAAGTTTAGATTGTATATATACAGTGTGTAACAAAAGTCTTTGCACTGACGATCATGTCAAGAAAATTGATGTAATGCTTCCAAATAAAGTCCGGTTGGCCTGCATGACTTGGACAACAATGATAGC